>CAUYRT010070858.1:0-38056 GCA_963574885.1 Lepilemur ruficaudatus
TGCTCTCCTATTAAATTATTCTATTTTGGAGTTAGTAATCCACCTAAAGTCTTGCCATTGTTATACCCTTCAGTCCAAGTAATCAGAAGTAGTTGTTTTCTTACTGCCATGGGTCACCAATGTCTTATATTCTAATGGTAACTAGATGAGCACTACAGTAGTCTCCTGGTACTGTGCATGATTGGTTCCAGTACCTCCTAAGGATACAAAAATGTGCTTACATTCAAGTTCCTGCAGTCAGCATTACTGAATCCAAGAACATGAAAAGTTGGTCCTCCATATAAGTGAGTTTTGCATCATGCAAATACTATATTTTCTAGCCTCCATTGGCTGTGGATGTGGAAGCCACTGAACTGGAGGGCCAAATTGTATTTATTCAGAAAATTATGCATGTAAGGTGACCCACACAATTCAAACCTATGATGTTAAAGGGTCAATTGTACTTACAAACACAATGAGTTAAGAACATTCACTCTAGATTCCTGTATCCTTGAGTATTTGTTAACTACAAGTCTTTCTGTTATCAATTGTTGCATTATTTAGGGCTCATATTTGGAGATAAGAAATTTCATTATAGCTAGTTTAAACAGAAAAATATTAAATATGGAATATTAGACATATTTCAAAAATATCATTGAAGAACAAAGAATGAATCTTGGATTCTACAGATGCAACTAGAAGAAAATCTCAACTATGTCATATATCTGAATCAAATACCCCATAGCCTGCTCTGTCTTCTTCTCATAATATGTAATTTTAGAACATGGAAAATAAAACCTCTCTAATAGTTAATCTATGACAAACAAATACATACACCTACAAGATCCTGTATGACTGCCTATAGAGGATATTTAACGTTATATATTTCTGCATTCCAAGTATGTTTATCAGAACGTAGATCACAGGCAAAAGTAATGGAATTAGGGAAATATAGTTTCCCTAATTAACTTTCTAGCTACTAGAACAGGAGAACATGCTAGAGCATGAGTGTGTTAGGGGCTGAGTGAGCTAAGAATTAGCCACAGTAATGATGGGTTTTGTATAATACCGTTTCATCATTGTTTTATATATTCCTTGTATAATTTTATTTAAAAATTTTTTCTTTTTGGATTTAAAAGTACTTCTTGCCTTTTAGAATAAGCTAACAGATACTTTATTTTAAGGGTGTTAGATCACAATATGTATAGGCACAAAATATCTGCAGGTCCAGGCTCAGGAACACATACGGACTAAGAGAACTTGAAAGAAAAAAGTTGAAGAAAGGATTTCTGAAGAAGCACCACTGACTCAAGATTGATGGAAATTTATGGTGTTATCATGGTTTTATTTTTGATCCTTCAACTCTTATACTAATTGGAAAAGCTAGAAATAAATAAAAGTTAATCATAATCTTAATTTTTCTGCACCTTTGATCATTTCCTCTATATTGGATGGTAATGGCCAGGAATATTTCTTAGGCCAAGGCTTCCTCAGATTCTTTTGCCCTTTCAGACACTTCTAAAAACATTAGGAGATATCTCATTTTCTTTGATTTCCAAAAAATGTGGAAGGGCACAGATAGTTACTGAATGTCCCCCAAAATAACTGTGTCCAGATAGTAAGCAGAAAAAAAGAGTAACAGCATATTAAAATCAACCATCTTCATCAGCCTAACACCTGCATTCCTCTTATGCAATTATTTTCATGAGATTTCTACTCCCCTTTAGGAAGTAGAGGCCGCAAAGAAAAGTTCTCCTAATCTCATCTAGAAAAAACAAAATCTTAAGTTTTTTCAACCTCATCTGGCAGCTGAGGTCACAAAACAACCAAGAAAACCAAATTACAAGAGGGACACCCAACTTTAAGAAGGGACAAAGCACGTAAACTTGCTTACTTTCAGCAGAGGATGGAAATAAAAAATGGCTGCTGTACAATGGATAAGAAAAGCCAAGTGCAGATTAGCATATGAATGGATCATAATTTGAGGCCCCAGATGCAATGGGTGCTTGTAATTACTACTTGTAAGAGATGGGGAAATCTAAATACTCTGAATGGTGGAACCAGTTAAGAGCTCATTTTTTACAACGTACATATCATAGTTTTGATTCAGTTCTGCTTTCATTCATGTTAACAAATATATTGTGAAAACTGATAAATATTTCTTCTGAGAAAAGTAACTTTTAAGTATGTTTAAGAAATATTTTTCTTTATTTTTAAAATATGAATAAATTGAGATGAAACAAGTTAAATGAATTTGGAGTAAATTATAAAAATTATACTATACATTAATTATATAAATATAATAAAGCAAATATTTTCAAACAAACATTTTTGCCTCTTTAAAGACTTGTTTGTTCTCTGGGAAATGACTGATTTATACCATCAATAAAAATGATAGTTTTCCAAATTCATAATCTAATTTTAAGTTACATTATCAAGTTGAGAAAATCCTTAGCTAGTTAAATAACCTTTAAAAATATAATGCAATTTTAGAGTAGCTTGTTGTCCTTGAAGTTGTCTTTTGGGGTATAATCCTAGAACTTTTATAGAAAAGTAAAATAATATTCCCAGGAATCCAGATTTCATCTCAACACTAACACTTGCCCTGTTAAATTAGGAATAGGTGAAGATTCACGTTGAACTGAAAAGTTACTAGTTGTACATGTCTAAATTCGCTAATATAGAACTAAAATAAAATAAATATTTTATCTATTTAGTTTTTATTCCTAGGAAACATTTAGCTTTAATTTTAGTATATTTGTAAAGGGATAAGATATTAATAATATTCATTATCTTCATATCAAAAGTGACCTTAGTACTCAAATACATGAGAATTTAACCAATGTACATATAGTATTATTATAGCTGAAGAGAAAATTTAACAATTTGCAGCTAACATAATTTTAATCAATTCCACTAAATTATTATAAAAAGAACTTTGCTATCTAGTGATATATTTCATAAACTGGTACTTTAAAAATTCTATTTAAAATTTGTAAGTTCATATGTAAATAAAGGATTATAACTAAATAGGTATATAAATTCACACCCAAGCTTTCAAATACTTTGTAATTAGCTTTTAACATATATGTAAAAAGCATTATGACATTATTATAACTTAGTATAAGTGAGCTACTTTTTGCAGAAGTACAATAGGTATAAAAGTACCTTACACTCTTTGGTAGGGTATACACTAAAACCCTAAATATGCTAAATGTGTGAGGAGGGGAAAGACAGGATTCTACAGGAATCCTATAATTCCAGGATCATACCCCCAAAAGATGCAGCACTATTATCTTTGGGGGAAAAGAGGTGCTTCTATATTAAACAAATATGAAAAAAAAGTCATTAGATCTAATTTATCAAAGAATAGACTGAGGCTTGAGTTGTTATCAGTTTACACAATTAATTAATGGTATTAGCTGGGATTTAAAACTTTGAAAACCCAAGCCTTATATGGCTCAAATTAGTCATTAATATGCCTCCAGCATGGATGAAAATATAATGTTTGTCTATACTGACCAGTGTCTATACACAGGAGATTTGAATAAATATTTAGCTCACTTCATCATTGTTATTGGATCATTTGAAAGAAATGTTAATTAGTGCATTCTGGTTTACCACTCATTTCTTAACAAGGTTACTTCATACATCTGTAAAAGGTTTTCCTTAAACCATTTCACATTACTGTGCTGTGTAGTGGGTTTTAAGCTATAGCAGGTAATTAACAGATACTCTAGCCAATGAGACATGAAAAATAAATGAAAAAAAGGAGAATGGATTGCAAAGCTTTTCACCAGTGGGCCACACAGAGAAGGTTAAACCTCTGTCTTTGCATGTGGAGGAGTCATACTAGTCTAGTCAGAACTTTGCTTTTGCTTAGCAATAAAGTCAGAGAAGTATTTCTCTCTTTCTGCCTAGAACTGTAGATGGACTGTAACGGCTTAATTTACTTGAAGTTCCATTTTCAATGGAGCTGATGTGTGTAGACACAGTCTAAGATAAGTGCTTTGACTTGCCTCTACACGGATCAACTTTCTTCTAATCACACACTTTTTTATGTCATATGAATAAATGAAAGAGTGAAACATTTTATAGAAAATATTACACTGGAGTTAAGAACATCTGTTTTGAATGTGCAGTGCCTTTATTTTTTAAGTTAATCATCTAGTAGCTATCCTTTTTAATTCTTGCTGAGTTCATAGTATTGCACTTGCTCTTACACACAATTCTGTTCCCACCTTTACATAGCTTATAACCTACTGGGTGAGAACATTCATTATTAAGCTTCTGTTATTCATTTAAAATAAGGTTATAAACTGCCATTTCTCAAGTACAAAACATTTTTCAAATGAATTTCTCCTCAAATATTATATTCGACTTTTAAAATATTATATGACAACGTCACATTCTCTGTTTAGATGCTACCTGTGCATCATTATATAAGAAGACATTTGCCATTTTGCATTGCTATATTTTAATCCCTTTGCAGTTTCGTAATCTTTGAAAACAGGATTACAAAACTAAAACAGATTAGGACTACAAAGAAGTTTATGCATTGCCCACTTATTTGAACTACAAGGGAAATTGTACCATTGGGCTTTCATAATTGGCTTCCTAGGACACCACTGAATTTATCAGATAACTTTTTAAAAATATTATATGGACTATTTCTAAAGAACTTGAATTTATCCAGTAACAAAGTTTATTTTCCTAAACTCACTCCCCAAATGAGCAGATTTATTTAAAATATACCAAATAAAAGCGCTCTTTTCTTTTCTAATGTTCTCTGATTTATGAATAAAAAAGTAACTGTCCTTTTAGTAAATACAAGATACTAAAGCATTTACCAAATAAATAAACTTGTGTTAGTTTAACATATAAATGTTTTCTATGGTATGCCTTTAAAATTATTCAGTAAAAATTCAATCAATATGTATTCAACATGAAATTTTTATTCCATTCTAACCAAGCACTAATGATATAGATTTTTCTAAATGTGAAAATTTGTCTTCTGTATTTTAAGCAGAACAGATTTGAATTTTGCCTCTGATAATAAAATTTTGTATAGTAATGTGTAATTCATCACTGTCCTAATTTTCTGACATGTGCAGACAAGGCCAAAATAAATAATACCTTCTTTTTTATGCTTCTGTTTTCACTTGAGAATCCATTTTTAAAAGTCTGGGTATATACATACTATAGAGGTCCATGAAAAGAGAAAAAAATCACTCTTTTCTGACATGGACTTTTTTAAACTATACACATGCTGAAGTCAGAATAAAGAAGTATGCATTTGTCCTATATTGTAAAAAGAAAAAAAATACCAATTAGGTGGCCTTTCTAATTATAGGTCTTTAGAATAAATGAAATGATCTGCACTTTGGTAAAAAATGATTTCACTTGAAATGCATTTCAGATTGCTTTTTAATAGGTTTTCTGCATTCAGCAGACTGTAAGCGTCTGAATTTCAAGATTAGTTTTCAATAACAACAAGGCTATAAAATATATATAATATGTCTCATAAGTAGTACTCAAAATGTATTTTTCAATGTTTCTGGGTTTTCCTGTTTCTAAGGATTGGTCAGAGAACATTAGAACTTGATTCTACATAGCCACCCATTTGATTCTTATCCACAATATAATACTTTCTTTACAGTCATAGGTAATTCTCCTCTGCTGTGAGCACAAGGGTAAGAAATGGAAGGCCTTTCAAACTAGAGTCAAGAATATTCCTGTTAGAGGATATAGCCAGTGTCTGCATTATGTGTGTGTGAGTAAATATATATCTATATGTATGTGTATATCTCCAGTATATATGCAATATATATCATTACAATATATATGTAATATATCTCCAGTATCTATGTAATATATATTACATATATTTATATCTAACTGTATATTGTAATATATGCATAAATTATATATACCTCTGTGTGTATATATCTCCAGGAACACCTATACATATAATTATTTATTTTACTTTCCAAAAGATAAATGTGTATCAGAAAATGGCTATTGCAAGGTATCAGGTAGGGAAGTAGGGCATGGGTAGCATCTTTACCTGGAGAGGTTGTCAAATGATCAGTAAATTATACCAGCACAATAGCAAAGATTCTCTCTAAAAATCACAAGAGAGCTTAGATTCTGTCTCAGTAGGTGTCGACCTTATTTTGAACACAGATTGTAAGATGATTCTGGTGAAGGCAATCCATTTAGGTGGCACTTCAGGAAATACTGGCTAGGTGCAGTGGTTCTCTGCCCTACTTTACATTAGACTCACCTAAATCGATTTTAAAACATACTGATGTCTGGGCCATACTCCAAACCATTTAAAGAAGACTGTCTGGAAAGGGGTTCCAGCATCATTTTTTAAAGCCCCCAGATGATTCTAATATGCAAGCAAATGTAAGACGCCCTGGCAGGAAGTACCCAATTGAACATCAATCAACTTAAGCATTAGTTAAGAATGCTATGGAAGCACCTATTTTTCAGAAATCTAAGAAGTTCTTACCATTGTTTGACATTCTTTAGCAAATACAGAAGTCCAACATGTGTTCTCAATTAGCTAGGTAGTAAAAATCAAACAAGGTTGGATAACTGACTTCACTGCCCTGCCATGTAGCCACATGCGAAGCTGAGCGTGGTCCAGTGCCATCCAGGTAGATACCTCGTCTTCACTGTGTTCTAACACTGACATTCTCCTGCCACCAGCTTTGTCTTATAACTTTTTGTCTGTGGTCCTATGTAGATGATTATGACTAATTACACATCTACTGTTATTAGCAATAACAATTTTGCAATTTTTGTTTTGAAATAAAGGTGGGACCCACCAGAAGGGCTATCCATTAAATGACTGAAACTTTCCTTTGCTGAATGGAACAATTTTTTTTCTGGTGCTCATTTTTACAAGTCCTAACATTAGAGAATAGGCATGACATACATGCATTAAAATTGTTACAGCAGGGTCATAAACACATCATAAACTATTATTATACACTATTGTCATCTGAAATATTATTCTTTTTTCCAGTTCTTCATTTTTTTTTATATTACTCTCCTCTTTCTCTCATGTGACTTGCCAGCTGAGCAGTGAGACTTTTTCAGCAACAGAAATTGTATTTTTACTTGGTATTGCAAAAAGAAGAGTGAAAGTTTTAAGCTGTTTCTATATCAGTGTGCATAATAGAAAGTGACATGTGTTCCTGGGATTGTCATACAAGACCCAAAGGGCATCTGGATACATTGAAACTGCTTGGTTGTACTTTTGAATCTTTGTGCTCATTCCTCAATCCTTTGGTTCTGGCATCCCTTGGGTTTTTTAAAATTTGCTTTCCTTTCCTAAAATCTCTAGCTAATTAGAGATTTTAGAATACAAAGTAATCCTTTTTTTTTTCAATAAAAGAAGAACTAGAAATATTGTTACCTCTTGACTATCTTAGCAAGCTGATAAAGTGTAAATCATTTAATTGGGTAACTCAAGTCATGTCTGAAAAAAAATCTCTAATTTTTTTGTCCTCCTTTTGTTATTTTTTTCATTCTCCATCTTTTACTCTGTATGTAATTGTCTTCATAGGATTTAAAATTGAACCCATTTCCATGTAGAAAGGAAATTTTGCTGTAGAGTAAGACCTTCTAAGTTAGTAGCTTATTATTAAGTTCTCAGAATTCTCATGATGACTAACTTCACTAAGACATTTATGACAAATTCAGGTCTACCCAAGAATTCCAACAACCGCCTGCTAGGTAAAGGAGGAAAGTGCTTAATGAGCAAAGATCTATGTAGAAGTCCTAAAGCTAAATCTTAATAGGAATGGCTTTATTCCAACACTAGTAGGTAGATATGCACCAAAATTTAGCACAAACAAAAAAAAGAATTTCAAAATAAGCTTGCCATATTTAAGACCGTGGTGGACTTCAGCAGACAGAGAATATGCAAAGATGCAACAGGTGTATAAACAACTCCAGGCAGTTTAAGTGTATCATGAATATATTTTATAGACAACAGTTATTCCGGTGCTTGGTTGACCCAAATATTTTCCAGTGCTATTTGAGTGAAGTAATTGAATGAAATAAATGGAATGTTTCAGATGATAAACACAAGTTCCAAAATAAATATTAATTTCAATCCTGTTCACATTGCCTGTTAAGAGCAAGAGCTGCCTAGCGTTTCTGAGGTGTTTGTGTGTGTATGTTTTGAATAGGAAAGGATGGAAAGTGAGGAAAGGTTGAAAATAGATGACACAATTTTGAACCAAGCATATGCACATACTAAAAATGAAATTAAAGTCCCATGTTACACAATAAAATAGTTTTTCAATCTTTTACAATCAATATTCAATTTGCTAGCTTGAAAATTCTCACATTCTTGCATATGAAACTATACTTGGTGATTCAGAGGAGAAATTTAGACTCAAGTGTGATATTATTACTTTTGGTTTAATAGCAAATGACATGAGTTTCTAGAACTGTCAAAAAAGATTCAGTAGATATGTGGATACATAGAAACTGGGTGTTCTCTTGAGAGCAAAAGGAAATATCAAAACCTAACTTTGGATAAATGAAACTGAAAAAAACTGAAGTTGCCCTTTATGGTTAGTAACAAAACATAGGAACTCCGAAGTAAGGCTTAATATATGAGCATGTGCTTGTTCTGTCACAAATTCATTTCAAAATAGGGGTTCCCATGTGTTAAGTTTCTAGTCATTCTCAATTACTTGGATCAACTCAAATGAAGGCAAATGTTTTTGCCTGAATTTCATACACAAATATCTCATTTGCTTTGACTACAGATGCTTTCCTTACTTACTGTAATACTCATCATCACTCGAGATGTTTGATTTTGTCATATATACCTACTATAGATTGGCCAAAATGCAAGAATAAAGCAAAATATCACTTGCCATGCCCTCGTTGTTACACTTCTGGTAATGCCTAAATTTGCAGCTTGCTTATAAAGATGAACTTAATCCACATAGCTCTTAGGTTCAGTTAAAGGTCCAAAGTTTGAATACTGTTAAGTCAAATCTCAGTTAAATACTGTCTGTTTTCATACCCAAGCAAAAATATTAACATTTTCTTCTTGTTAAATTTTTTCATGTGAAAATTTGGGGATCCCAATCCTGTTATTCACTATAACAACTTCTCTCTCTATATGTGAGTAGCGTGCCGTCTTTGTTCCCATTTAAATCATGAAATGAGATTGTTTTTCCCCAGACATCATTGTGCCAGCAGATCAGATACCTACCAGTAGTTTCTCATTTGTTTAGATGGGTAGGAGATCCAGTAGTTAGGCTATGTTTATATGGGACTATATGCTGTTTGGGAACAATTTTTTCCTGTGTGTTTACAGACTATGCACTGCCTTCTTCAGGGCTTAATACAGGAGCTAAAATAACATGGTAACAGAACCCTACACTTCTATGTTTTCAATCACTTTACTCTCGCTAGCAGAAACATAGAAGTGGCAGCTATTAACATACTATATGGCCAAAAAAATGGTTTTATGCAAATATCTTGTCAAAGCTTTGTGTAGGGAGAAGATTTTTCTTTCTCAATGTTTTCAAACACATTGGAATAAAACCAACTGGAAATTTTATAATCTACATTAGACATTAATTTACTCAAAGCTGCATTTTTTGTCAATTTGAAAACTCCTCTGAACAGAGATATTTTATATGCTTTATCTCTGAAGTAGGTTATAAATTCTTCAAGGGTAGAGATGGTATCTATTTCCAATTTTTGACAGAAAGCCCAAATATAATAAATTCTCAATCACATTTTCTTGATTGTGAACAACCTAAGTGCCAGTATAGCTTTCCAGTATGAGCAAAGACAGCACAGAGCAAGAAGTGTCTTAGGGCTTTAGAGGCATAACTAGAATAAGAAAGTGTTGATCGTTTTAAAGCATTACAAACCTAAAGATTTAAAACTCACTTCATCCCTTTAATTTGTCCAAAAATATCGCTTTAGAGCAACACTTGTTATCGACTTTGACCTGCTTGGTGGAGAAAGTAGAAGAAGAGGAGGATAATAAGATGCTACTTCATGACACATCTATTACAGTAATTCATTTATAGTACAGAACCTTTGCCAATGATAAATGCTTGTTACTGTGGTGCAATTATGAATGTACCTTGGCTTTTCAACAATAAAGCTGCCAAAAGGTTGTGAAATGCACAAGAGAGAAAGAAATTTTAGTTGAAGAACTGAACTAACCAAGAAGTATAATTTTTTAAAAAGTTAAGTGTCTATGTGGTTTCTTTAAAGATATTTTTGTTCACTATTAAGGGAGATTCCATTATTTTAAAAAAGCACATTTTCCACTTACTATTCCATCAACTCAGAAATACTTGATTTCATGTGCATGCTGCCTTCTCAAATTATATAGGAAACATTCACAATATCTCTCTTATTGCCAGAAAACGTAAATCCATCCAAGAAAATAATGCCATTCATGGCTTTGAAATTTCTTATAAGATCTTGGATTGGACTGGGAAAATAGTATTAAACTTTTGTTCATTGATATTTTAATATGAAACAGATGTCAGGTGAAATTATATAATCATCTGGATCTCATGCCACTCCTATGCTTTTTAATCCTTACTAAATGCTAAAGGTCTAAACTACAGTCACTGAAGAGCAAATGAGTGGTGTATGTTTGCTGATTTCCTCTGTACTCAAACCTGTATTAGATGCCATACTGACATTACACTAAAATAAGGCATAATTCTTAGCCTAAAAGAATTGTTTCTTATTAAGCAAATAACAATTATACATGAAATAGAATATAGGAAAACATATAATATATATCTTCAAGACACTATTGAGAAAAGGAAAAGTTACATGTGAACCCAACTCTTCAAGAAAGCTTTGTGGAGTAAATGGAGTTGGAGAAAGATTCCTGACCATTACTTGTGGTTTCCATGAAATGCAAGATAAGAAGCTAAGGGGTAGCATGGGGTAAAAGAGGTATTTAGTGACATAGGAAAAAGTTAAATAAGATAGACCATGAGGATCTCTCTTATTCATCATCTTTGTCCACCAGAGCTGGAGAAAGGCTCTGACTAGTTTTAACTTAATTTTGTCTGGGCTGATGAGAACAAACTCTTTTTATTTTGAAGACTATTTTTCTGAAGTAATGATTATTATGGGAAGAATCTAAGATATAGAATAAATGTCTTCTTAAAATGTGAGTGAGGGAAATATTTATATTGTAGGAAAGGAAATAAACAAATACATATATAATTCTTCGAGTTTCTGTTTCATAGTTTTTTTAATTCTTTATACAATTTAAGTGATTAAAATTGAATTTTTCTTATACAGTATCTGATAATGAGGCTTCTCGGATTCTGCTTTGGATTTTACATGAAAGGTCTTTAAGAAACAAATTGGCACTATATCCACAGGTTAAAGAAGACTAGGTTGATGAATACACAAAGTTAATTAATAAAGTTAAGTAATATCCATTCATGATAAATATTATCAGTAAAATAGGCATAAAAGGGAATTTCCTGAACCTATTAAAGGGTATCTACAAAGATTCTACAGACATCATGCTTAATCATGAAGGACTTGTTTTAAAATATACTCAGTATTTATTTTAATCATGTACAGCAAGTTGCACAAAAATGGAAATGACTGTCATGAAGAAAGAAGATTTTGTACTCACAGAACCCATGAAACAGTAGAAAGACCCACCAGGCAAGGCCATTCTGGGGAAGACCAGGATCAATCAAGAGGCAGAATCAGAGCAAGGAGAAAGAAAGGGCAAGAGCCTTTTGGGGTGTGTGTGCGCGTGTGTGTGTGTGTGTGTGTGTGTTTGTGGAATGCATGACACAGAATAAGGTTTATGATTGACTAGTATGGAATATTTCAGTAGCATCTGGGTGTACAGACTACCCTAATTGCCTGATACCTGGCTTTGGAGTGTTTAGGGCAGGGGGTAGTGGCGTGTGTATGATAGCTCAATAAAGCAGGTAGTTGGGAAGTGTGGACTCTGGATTTGTTGGTTCAACATGAAGGGCACACTCTTGGGTGAGTGGTTTGCTGTCACTGAGAATTATCTAACCCTGGGAGGGGCAGTCCCTTACTGGTTAGTGCGACACCAGATGCAAAGCATCAAGAATGCAGGAAAGAAGAAAACGTGGTTTAGAGGTGATGTCAGTAAGATGTGAAACAGGAGGTCCACTCATAGAAAGTCCAACTAGCAATCATCCACAGACAAGAATGTCTTTGTGAAAAGCCTAAAACCTGAGGGAAAGGCTGAGACACCTTTTTATAGCAAAAAAAAAAAAAAAAGTCTAGAAGAAACACATTATAAGGGTAAAAGAAATGGTTCCACTTAACTCAGTTGCTCCTCCCCCAGGCCAGCACAGTGCTATGCCAAGAGGCTCCTCCTGAGCCTTTGGTTTCTCCAGTAGGTAAAAGAGAGCCCACAGTGGACATCCAGATTCCCCAGCATTCCAAGGACTTCCTGAAAGCTCTATTTCAGTCTCCTCTCAGGGTGAACACTGGAGGAATCAGCAAGGCCGGACCACCTGGAGTCAGCTAGAAACAAAAAAGGGGGGCAGGGCTCACAGCAACTAGAGTGCAGATCTTGGCAGTGGCACCTGACCTGAGAGACCTAGCAGGAACTTTACCTACCACAGAGCCAGGCGGCTCCACCTGGCTAGGAAATATGGGAGGGAATGCTGCCTAGCTATAGAGCATAGCCTCTGGGCCACATGACCAGGCAGCCCAGCCAGTGACCTTGCCCAACCACGAAAACCTTCCTTCAGCCCCACTCTAGAGTGGAGCCTACCCTACAACACTGCTCAATTACTGAGCATAATCTGTAGCCTTTCCCAACTGCAAAGCCCAATCAGCAATCCCACCCAACTGTGGGGCACAGACCGTAGCCCACCCAAACAGGATTGTCGGCATAGTGACTTCACAAGACCATGAAGCACAGCAAATGACTTTGCCAAACTACAGAGCCTAGGTTGTAGCCCTGCCCAATTGCAGAGTCTAACCAATAGCACTGCCCACCCAGAGAACACAGCCTGCAACCACACATGACCAGAAGAAATTATGAAGTATAGCCAGCAGCCCTGCTTGACTTGGCAGTGGCTGAACACAGAGTTGAGACTGCAGCCCTGTCTGATGGCAGATCCCAGTCACAGACCTACAAGATCTCAGAGCATAGACAGTGGCCAGCCCATTTGGAGAACCCAACAGCAAGCCCCATTTGCCTGACCCTACCAGCTGGCCCAACCAGAACACCAGGCTGAACTGACTAGTGAACATCTTTCCCTGCCAAAATCAACATATTAATATAAAGGCGGAAAGAGGTGGATGCTCCCTCAAATGCACAGAAACCAATGCAACCATAGAAGGATCACAAAGAATCAAGGAAACATGACACCAAAAAAACCCCATAAAACTATTAATAACAACCTCCAATAACTGACCTTAAAGAAAAGAAGATCTGTGAACTGATTCACAGAATTCAGAATCCTCTTAAAGAAGTTAAATGAATTACAACAAAACATGGAAAAATAACTAAATGATATTAGGAAAACAATATGTGAACACAAAATGTAACAAAGAAATAGGAATACTTAAAAAAACACACAAAAATTCTACAGATGAATAAAATGACTGAACTGAAAAATTCAATAGAAAGCTTCAACAGCAAATTCAATCAAACAGAAGAAAGAATCAGTAAACTTGAAGACAGATCACTTGAAATTATCCAGTCAGAGGAACTAAAAGAAAAAAGGATATAAAAGAGTAAAGAAAGCCTACAAAACGTATGGTATATCATCCAGTGAAATAGAATGGTATCAAATAATTACTAAAGACTGAAAGGAAGGGGTGTTCAAAGGATACAAAATTTCAGTTAGATAGAAGGAATAAGTTCAAGAGATCTATTATACAACATGGTGATCGTGGTTAATAACAATATATCCTATTCCTGAAAACTGCTCAGTGTATTTTAAGTATTCTCATCACATACACGAAAAAGATGTGGGAGGTAATGCATATGTTAACTAACTCAATTTAGCCATTCCACAATGTATCTATATTTCAAAATAATATGTTGTACTGAATATTTGTACATACAATTTTTATTGATCAAATAAATAAATCCCCCAAAATTTCAATCTAAAGCAGAAAAAAATAGAAACAAATTGGAAGGAATGTTGCAAGTGCATTTCTTCCATAGATCAACATGGGCATGGGATATTTGTGGAGGTTGACTGTATAAGAATAATCCTAACTCTGTGTATACTGTGGCTAGCTCAAACTTCCTGCAGCCCAATTTGGATCATGTTTAATGATTCCATTTGGTCTACTGAAAAACATCGTGTTCCCTAACATTCAAGATCTTTCAAAATTTGCCTTTGATGTACTATTTATTCCTTGGTTTTCATTCTGCCACATACCATGCTTTGGCCATAGCTGCTCTTGACTCTTTTGCAGACATTTTGTGGTGATGAGCATTTAAAAAATTATCATTTGTTAGATGCTGATTATGGGCTATTTGCCAATTATATAATGGTTTTTTCCCCTTGGGTCTTAGCCCCTGCCTGTGCTGCTTTAGCCATATGCTGACCGAGATAAGGAATGGTAGGTTCCTTTTCCTCAGCAGAATGTTATGTGAGGGCAGATAATACGTAAAGTAGGAATGTCATTGGGAACAAAATGTAAATGAGAGAGATTAAGCCCAGAGATACAGGAGAGAGGAAACACCCAATCATTTGCAATTTGATATAGGAGAAAGGTAATTGACTCCCCTACCCCATCCCCACCAAGATAATCATTGACACGTGCCAGGGAGTACCGCCCATTGACTGCAGGGATACAGTGAGCCAGCCGGGCACCAGTAAAACAGGACAATCACTCAAAGCAGCCCCATAGAAAACCAGTAACAACACGTTGTTTCAATAATAAGGTCATCACTTTGCTGATCTCCCCTGGTGAGATCCCTGGGATGTCTTCCTTTCAGGAGTCCCATAGCTGTTTAGAATACCTTGCCCAGCAATGTGAGGACCTCTTGTTGAAACTTTATATACTCTTTCTTTTGGAGGCAATTCAGAGATAATTTTGTAGTAGTGCTATTAAATGTGTTCTGTTGCTGAATTTAAGACTCCCCACTTTCTAGAACTGCTCATCAAAAAACTATTATGATTTTAATAGGCTAATAGAGTCAGAGAAGGTATTCCAAAGCCTCCCATAGAGATCAGATAATATATCCTTACCTTTCTATCTCCTTTCATTACTCTATCATTTCTTTTATCTGAATACCATACCCTTTTACCACTGCCTTCTCAGTGCTATTTTTTTTTTTTAAGACTTTAAGTACATGTTCTTAAAACATGGTCCTTGGTCCATTTTTATCTCAGTCACCACTGGGGGTACAGGTTATAAATGTAGATCTTCTATATCAGAATCACTAGGGATGGTCCAGAAATCTAAATTTTAACAAGCTCTCCAGGCATCTTTTGTGCATGCAGAAGTTAGAGAAACACTGTTCTATTCAAATGCCATGAAGTCTTTCTCCTTTCTCTGTAAAATCAATGTACTTCAATGTACTGCCTCTGTCTTTGAAATTTCTAAAACGAGTTTGCTGTTTACTCTTTCTATAATATTTATAATATTCTGTCTTATAATTTGTCATAGCATAGTGATCTGTGCACTGTTTTTATTCCCTCTGCAATAGGTATAAGCTCCTTGCAGGCGAGGCCTGTGTATCTCCAGAGCATCTGGCATGTAGCTTTGCTTCTAGCAGGTCCTCAATTCTTATCTCTAAGAATGCATGAAATGTTACCTCCAGGCCTTTCCCCTCCTCTTCTATCAATGCACTGTGAACATAAGCTACAGTGTAACTCTAAAATGCTTGTACCATTTTAAAATAAATGAACTGCTTAGAAAACCTCTTGCTTGAACTAAGCTTAGTTCACAGAATTTGGTCCCAGATAAATAGTTGACTCAGGCTTTTTTGTTCTCTGTAAATCTCCTTATCAGCAAAAGGTTTATTTTTGAAACTCATGGCTCAATATAGTGAAAAGTAGTCACTTGAATCAAGAACTAAAGAGCGATTCATGGTTCAGGTCATAAAAATTACCTATATGTCTGTCACTGGTGAATCATTTATGATGTCCTCAGTACAGTCTGAATTTTCAAAAGGTTAACTTTGGATGTGCATTTTTAGATTGTGCATGTTTGCTTAGAATATGTCAAGCTACAAAAAGGGCATTTTCTTAAAGTACCATTGTTTAATTTCTACAAAATCCAAGTGAATGAAGAAAGCATACGCAAATCAAAGACGGGAAACATGGCTTGAACTTCAGTTGTTTAGCTGCAATTACCACGCGACTATTCCTTGGTATTTGGTTTTCCTTAAATCAGGATATAGCCTAACCACTTGAAACAAATGTGTTGCTATGGATTTAAATGATCTGAATGATTTGTTTTGCTTTCTAATATTGAATAGAAATAATAATATTTTCTCCTATTTTTTTACAACCAGGTAAAATCTAGTAAAACAAACATGTTTACACAGAAAACGTAATTAAACTACTGATTTTTTAAAAAGCTTGAAAAGGGAAGATGGATATCTCTAAGCTTGCTGCACATATTGCAGAAGTTTTAATTAGCATGTTATCCTGCATTAAATAAATATTATTTATATTAAATACATTAATGAGTTACACTACACTTGACCTCTAAATAACATCCATCATAGAATGGATATCACAAATACTTTTACGGGAGGTGAAATAGATACACTTGAATATTTTGGAGATTTATACGTTTCTCAGATGGTAGGGGAGAAAAACATTTTAGGGAGCAAACATTTTTAGGCAACAAAAGCCTAAGGCCTAAATAAGAGGTGAATGCAATATTTTAAATTGAAAACAAAAGTAATGTGTTAGCATGCCATCAAGAAAGTAATACAAATGCAGAGAAATAAACTGTCAAGTGTTAGCTAGTACACGTTTTAGAAATATAAAGTCTCTTCACCATCAGGTAATCTCTGAAAAATTCCAAGGAAACTTGACTCTCTCTCAGTCAACTCAATCAGTTACATCAACTGTCCCAAAACCCAGTGTTCTCTATCCAACCTTTTTGGATCATTTGCATGCCCCAGGCCTAAATCAGGTTTGAATTCCTACAGAACATTTCTAAGTGTGTCTTGTTGCTTCCTGTCTTCTTGCCTCTCCTCCAACTCTAAGATTCCATCCTACACATCTCTGCTAAAATGATTCTTTTTAAATGTTGTTTTTATCAAATCACTCCTCTGCTTGAGAATTTAGATTGACTTTCCATAACTTGTTATATAAAATCCTAACTTGCCTTGCAATAACATCTTTCACCAACTGGGCTATCCCTTCATCCAATCGAATAGTCATGACACTCAGAAACATGTGAGTCTGTACACATTACATAATATGCTTGACATTTTAAGGAAGTCGTGAAAGATTTTTTAAAAAGTTTACTGAAGCCCTTTCAATGGAGCATCAGATATTATTTACTTAGGATATTTTCTGGAGTTACTTTATGTTGTGTGTATCTTTGAGCTGTTTTTGGCTGGTGTATTTTGTACCTTTCTAGAGATGAACATCTGGAGGGCTGATGACAATCAAGATATTTCCTGTCCGTAGTGACACAAATGATTCCTGTTCATGGTAATTTGAAGAAAAAATGGTCTTATGAAAATTAAGACTTTCTACTGTTTTTCACATCTTATTAGTGCCCTCATTAATTAGTGAGTTAAATAAAAGTGTTGACTTGTGTTCATTTTATATTTTCATGAGTTATGATTTTACCCTTTTGAAAATTAGCTAACAGGGTTTACTATATGTAAGTCCTTATTGCCTCCTTTACCTTCTAAGTCTCTACATTCTCTTCTCTGCTCTATTCTCTTCTAGTACATACCTACACATGCTTTGAGACTCAGTTCACATCCCTCCCTTCCCAGAAGTCATATCAATGTAGATATAAAGAGATAATTAATGAGGGAATTAGTAAGATATTATGAGCCATTCAAAGAAACTCAAATAACCACACAAGAATGCTGATATAAATTTGCTTAATAGATGAAAAACTAGCAAAACTGATCCATATCCACAGGGCGATAATCAACCAAACCCCCACCAGACACACAACTTGTGTGTCTATCGACGAGAATAATTGAATTACTGTTGGAATTCTATACTTTCCTGGACACAGTTCTAGGCACCAGAGATACAGCAGTTAACAAAACAAAGTCCCTGCCCTGCCCCCCTGGAGTTTACATTTCTTTTTGAGAGAGAGACGGGGTCCCCTCTGTCACCAGGCTGGAGTCTGGAGTACAGTGACGTGATCCTAGCTCACTGCAGCCTCCAACTCCTGAGCTCAATAGATTGTCTCTCCTTAGCCTCCCAAGTAATTAGGACTACAGGTACATGTCATCATGCCCAGCTATTTTTTTTTTTAATTTCATTTTTGTAGAGACGGAGTCTTACTATATTACTCAGGCTGGTCTCACATTCCTGGCCTCAGATCCTTCCACCTTGGCCTCCCAAAGTGCTAGGATTATAGGTGTGAGCCACTGCACCTGGCTGAGTTTACATTATTGTGTGTGTGAATGGTGTATGGCAGGGAGTTGGAATCAAATATATCTATATATATATATAGATATATAATATGGCCTTAGAAACATGCTATCTATGAAAAAATACAAAGCAAGATACTGACACTAAGAAATGTAGGATAAAGGGGAGTATTAATTTCTATGGAGTAATCAAGAAAGAACAAAAAGGAGCAAATCATGAGGCTATATGGGTTAAGAGTAGAGAATTCCACATGTAGGGAACACTAAGCGTGAAAGCCCTGGGGCAGGAGCACCAGAGCTGAAAGGGGGCTTGATGTAGCTGAATGGGATGAGTCCAGGGAGAGAAGGTCTAAGAGATGGCCATGGGTTGGGTATGGGAGCAGGAAGGTGTGAGGCTCATGATGAACATTTTGTCCTCTTTTGGGAATTTGATCTTTTTTACTTCAAGGGAAATGGAGCATTATTAGAGAGTTTGAGCAGAGGTGGAACATGATTGACATGGGAAGTCTTCTGGCTGCTATGGAGTGAATAATTTAAAGGAGTCAACGGTAAAGCAGAGAGACAAGTTAGGAAGTCTTAGGGGTTGAACTGTATCCCCCAAAAAGATATGTTAAAGTTCTAATCCCCTGATACCTGTGAAAACGACCAAATTTGGAGATAGTGTCTATGCAGATACGATCAATTTAAGATGAGGTCATACCGGTCCCTAATCCAATGATTTGTACACTTATAAGAAGAGGGGAATTTGAATCCATCACATGAAAAGGTTCTGTGAAGACAGAGACAGAAATTAGAGTTACATTGCCACAATTTAAGAAATGTCACAGGATTGCCAGCAATTACCACAAACTAGGAAGAGGTGAAGATATACATCCTCTCCTAGAGCCTCCAAACAGTATGGCACTGGTGACACCTGATTTTGGACTGTAAGCCCCCAGAATATGGGAAAATAAATTTCTGTTGTTTTAGGCCACCAAATTTGTGGGACATTTTTATAGAAGTCCTAGGAATCTAATATTGGAGGCTATTGCAATAATCATGTGAGAGATGATGGTGACTTTGCCAGATTGGTGCTGGTGAGGGTCATGCAGGGTACTGGATTCAGGTACTTTAAAAGTAAAATCAACAGGATTTGCTGACGCTTGTGTGGGGCAACAGAGAAGAGTTAGTAATTTGTGAACATATGAGGTCTTTCAGTCTTCAGAAATGAACTCAGGAAAACCTGACAGCTATATTTCTGAACCATAGTGACATGCATCTAGGATTGGTTTTACTGCAAATTTGCAATGAAGATCAACACTAAAAGGGTCAATTATAATGCAAACTGTCCACTATTAAGCTCATTCTATTTATTATGTACTAGGCTCTTCATATACATGTGCCATTTACTACTCCCAAGACTCCTGCAAAATAGACATTATTGCCTTCATTTTACAAATAGGAATGTTTCACCTAAAGATATTTAGTATGTACTCAAAGAAGTGTTAGAGGAAAGACTGAAACAGATTTTCCTGATGTCAGCACCAACTTTCTATCAAGAAGTGAATAATGCTTTAGGGAATAAAACAATGTTTCTGAGAAATTTGGATGTGAAATAAAATATTCTCTTTCATTTGTTGCTTAGTTTGAAGATACTTTTCATATATTCTTAGAAGACATAAAATAATCCTGCTTTCATTGCTTTTGAATCTTCATGAAGCTTAATTTACTGCTAAGTATGAGTAGACACTCAAGGAATATCCACTGGATTTAAATTAATTTACTCACCAGCCCTTCGTATTAGACATATTTCTGTTATGTTTTATTATTCTATATGCTGTCACCTGTTTATATATATATACCTAATATAGGCTAAATAATATTTCTTTACATATGTATAGTACTTTCCAATACACCAGGGACTTTCATACTTGTCCCAGTAATATTGACAAGGTAGCAGATGGCTCCTGTTATCTATTGCTATATACCACAGCACAGTAAAACTTAGAGGTTTGAAACCAACCTAGTCATTGTTTTAAATTATTTTTCATCATTCTGGGGGTTGACTGGGCACAGATGGTTCTTACTCAAGGTTTCTCATGCAACTGCTGTCACACAATGGCTGGGCCCAGAGTCATCTTAAAGATTTCAGTATTTACATGTCTAGGATTGGTACTGGCTGGAGTCCTACTTGTGCTGTTCACTTGGTCACCTACACACAACCTTTCCATGTGACCTGGGCTTCCTCATACTTAGAGGCTAGATTCTAAGAGAAAGCATCCAAAGTGATAAGAAGTAGATACTGACAGTTTTTAAGGACCAGGCCTGGAAACTGTTACAGTGTCACCTCTACTAACTGCTCGTCAGTTATAGAGCCTAGGTACAAAGAGAAAAACACGGATGATGGGCAGAGTGCCCAAGAATTTTATAATCACATTTAAAACTTCCAAAAGAGGAAAAACTTAATTTTGTATTTTCTACTGAAAAATTTTAAAGTTGAGAAACTAATAATCTTGCCTAAGATCACAGAGTTAATAAGAGATTCAAACCAGACTCTCACTTTATTGTACTTTCTATCAGTAGAAAGCAGTGGAGTGTTTGAGAACTTAGTATCTGGAGTCAGATTGTCTGAATGAGAATTTTAGTTCTACTTTCTAGCTCTGTGATCTTGAGAAAATAACTTTGTCTCTTGTCTTAGTTTACTCATCTGTGAAATGAGTTAATAATAATACCTAATACTGTATACGGAAGTAGGAAGATTAACAAAGCCAGTAAACATAAGAACTCAGAACAATGCCTGTCATATAGTAAGCAATCAATAAAAGTTAGCTATCATGATACATTTCACAATTGGCTGGAAGAATTTATGAAAAAGGTGGTAATTTTGTGGTTTAAGTTTATACATGCAAAGCATGCCTGGATGAATTTTAAGTGGCAGATGACAAGAGTTTACAACATGGTATGATGATGGGTGCGCACCCAAGTGGTTAGTTATCTTTCTTCTGCGCTTTCATGCCAGTGAATCATATCTCAATCATTGATACTTTCCACATTGCACAGAAAGGATCTATTTATCCATCTGTCTCCCTACTAGAATGTCAAGTCAAGGGGGATAAGACTATTCTTATTTTCCTTTATATCTTAGTGACTGATGAAGAATCCGGTACATATTAGAAGTTCAGTACTTTGATCAATTAGATACAAAGCAGGGCCATACATTGAAATAAAAATCAGAAGTGAGGGAAGGGCACTGGATTCTGTAAATATTTCCTTTTGTGCACTTTTGGGCTTATGATATTTTGGAAGTTTCAAAAAAAGGATGAGGGAATTACAAACTGGGGTCATAACCAAACAACCCAATTACTTCAACATTCATTTATTCATTCATTCACTGAGAGGAGTTTTTACTTTACTTACAAACAGTTTTAATTTTCAATTATGTTTATTTTAGAGATAATTTGTTATGTATTATGCTGTCCAGCCCCTCTGGGTCAGATAGGGCTCAGCACTATATTTATAATCACAAGAAAATACCTTACATTTTGAATTTGTTATCAAATCTGACAAACAGAGGCTGCAGCCAGGTTGGAACACAGAGAGAACTAAGGAACTCCCTGATCTAAGTGCTTGTACTTAGTGATTTAAATATATTTTTAAGATTTATATTTTGTTTTGATTTTTAGTGGCCTTTATCTGTTCCGTGATGTTGGTAATCCCTTGAAAAATGGAGAATGATTTGTAATTCTAATCTATAGAGTCACTATGAGAAAAATAATTATAATAAAGCTATAAAATCCCCTAGATTGGTAATTGAATGAATGGGATTTTGATGCAAAGAGGTCTGCTAACGCATTTTAATGCTGCCCTTCTTGGAATGTATGGGAGAGTCCTGCCTTGTTGCATATTACATAAGGTGGTCATTAAATGTAGATTATGTTTCAAAGGAGAGGCAGAGATTAATGAGTAAAACCATACTGAGGCATTAGCTGGGCCTGATGAGAGAGCCCACATAAAGAGCCAGCAAAAATATTCATGAAATAAGAATAATTGCAAAGTGATTATTGAATGATAAATTTAATGAAAGGGGCCTCACCTAAAAAAAACCAGATATTATTATAGTAAAAAATGTTTTATAATACTTTAAGCAATTTTTGACAATTTGGTTTAGGATATAAACACTGGAAATGTTTGCATGGGTATTTTCTTGATATTTTTTGACTTTCCATCAACTTTTCTGTCTGTAGTCAGCAAGTTCTAGATCATAGTTAAGAGAAAAAAATTAAGAAAATACCTGTACCTTGTCTACCTCTTTCTATCCCACCCACTTTGAAAATATAAGGAAAGCTTGATGCTAAGGAAATGTTCTTCTTGCATTATTAGTTCAGTCAGTGTAGACTTTTTCTTTCTGTGCGTAAATACTTGGTTCTCTGGGGGCTTAAAATCTCTCATAAGAAAAATTACTCAACCAGTGAATCAGTTAACATTATTAGAAGGAGGGCACTGACCAGCTGTTTTCCTCTTCAGGGGGCAGAATCAGAAGAAATGGACTTACATAGGAAATGGAAAGTTATAAGGAAGGAAACCTGCCTGATGACACAGTTGATAGAAGCCTAAGGGGTTCAAGCTTTCTCCTGAGAGTAAATGTGACCCAGTGGATGAAAGCCAGCCTGCAACCTGAGATAGATTCCTGACTCTGCACCATCCTGACCAAGTTAGTAGCTTGGACAATGTGAACTTTCCTAGCCTCCATTTAATCAACTGTAAAAATGGGGATGACAATATTTAACTCTTAGAGCTATTGCATGGATTTAAAAATGATTTGTAGGAAACTCTTGGCACATAATTGACAGTCAATAAATGGTAGCTATGATTGTTATCACTACCACTGATTCAGGGACATGTAATCTCATATTAGTTCAAGGTGATTTCAGTGGCAATTATTTGCCTAGTCGTCATTTGGAGGAAAGGAAGCCTGGCAAGTAATACACAAAGCGGTTCTTAAACAACGTAACTGATAATTGTTATTTCCCCTTTAAAAATAGGAGAGAAAGAGAATGCTCAATATTTCCTGGAGGAGGAAACCCATTTTTTTCTAATGGCATCTCAGAACATGCCACTGCCCATATCCCTGCCATTCTAATTTACAATAATATGCTAGTTTTATGCTTATAATCTTAGATTGGATTAAGTGCCAGATTTTTAGAGGAATAAATGACAGAATATATTTCTTTTGGAATATTTTTATATAGAAACATACTTAAATACTTCCTATGATTCGGTGGTTATATTTAGCATGCACACGGCTTACTCAGCTTAGCCTATTTGAGTGCACTTTTGATGGTAATGTACAGTTGTTTAAAAGATTTGTATTTTTTTATTTTTATATAAATTATGAGATTTTTAGGAAGAGCATGAAATAACTCCTTAATTTTTTTAAGTTTCCACCTCTCTTTTTTTGTCTGTTTATATTGAGATTAGAAATAGTTCAACTCTTTGTTTTGTTTGTAATTTTTCTGTAATTAAGACAAATGCTTAAATTATATCAACATACAGTGTGTGTAGAACTCAGAGCTACACACCTTGAAATTGATGTAGATACAAACAGTATGTATTTCCAAGCCATGGAAAAATAAAACCTAAATTAGATTAATCTGTGAAAGTATCTAATGGCTCCCACTGGTTTTTCCTACAAAGTGAAAACTGCTGTGAGTTTCTTGTCACAGAGCTATTCTTCCCTAAACTGGTACTCAGTACTTCTTTAGAGGTATTAAGGAAAAGAGGCAATCCCCCACCCCCTGAGTAGAGGGTGGTTTTTATTTGCCCCTATTTTTTTCTGCATGGCACTCTCTAGCTTTTCTATTAGCCAGTACCTTTTTTTAACCTTGAACCTAAAACATTAGAACAACATTTCAATGTTTCACAAATGCATTACTCATTTGATTTTTAAAAGATCACAGATGTTATAAAAATAATGAAGAGGTTTTACCAATAATGCTCAATATTTATTAATTAAATGCTATATAGCAGATGGTCTCCTTATATGTATTTACTTCTTTGATCCTCACAAAAACGCTTTGGAATAGGTTCCATTACTCTTCCCAATTTACAGATGATAAAAGTGAGTTACAGAGGCATTAAGTAATTTTCCCAAGTTTTAAGCAGTTGATAAATGTTAGGGCCAAGGCTTCCATCTTAGCAGTCTGGCTCCAGAACCTGTGCTCTTGATTTTCATGTCACTACATCACTTACTAAGAATTTATTCATGTTGTGAATTTGTTCATGTGATAGATGCCAAACACGAAAACTTTCATTTGTAGACATTTTAGTGAACAGTTAGGAAATGAGCTCATGAAACAAGAAATGGGTTAGTGGAACTAATAAGCATTTACTAACCCTCTATTACATATAGTATGGCTATACTTGAGAGACCTTTCCTTTTCTGTCTTCTTGGGCATGCTCCTATTTTTTTTCTAGAGAGGAAAAGTATCAGGAGAATTGACGGTAGAAACACTCAAGATTGGGAACCATCTTCTGGTTGTAGAATACTGTACTTTACAAAGGATGATCTATTGTCAGATCCCCGTGGGGTGGTATGGCAAGAATCATGACACTTCTGTCTTCCCCTGACCACATAAACAATGACTCCCAGATGCCCCACTTCGTCTATCCTTCTTTTCCTCCATGGAACTCACTTTGGGACTCTCCTTAAGGCAGTCTTTACAAATATAGATGCTTTCAGGAAGCAGGTATGTAAGATAATTGTGTGAAGCAGGGCAGAGTAAGACAATAAGGAGAGGAATAGTGGGAAATGTGGAGCTAGCAAGTGTATACACGCTGTCCTAAAAGGCATTCAAATTCAATTTTTTTTTTTTTTAAGACAGAGTCTCACTTCGTTGCCCAGGCTAGATTGCCGTGACATCAGCCTAGCTCACAGCAACCTCAAATTTCTGAGCTCAAGCAATCCTTCTGCCTCAGCCTCCCGAGTAGCTGGGACTACAGGCATGTGCCACCATGCCCGGTTAATTTTTTCTATATATTTTTAATTTCTTTCTATTTATAGTAGAGACTCGCTCTTGCTCAGGGTTGGTCTCAAACTCCTAAGCTCAAACGATCCTCCTGCCTCGACCTCCCAGAGTGTTAGGAATATAGATATGAGCCACCGTGCCGGCCTCAAATTCAATTTAAAAACAATACAAACAGCAAACACCTTTTCGCCAGACAAAACTTCCAAACAGATGCAGCTTCTTTATTTTCATTTAGCCATCCTGTTTAGCCCCTTTCTGTAATGTGTCTCCTCCCCAGTTTCCCATAGCTAAACCATTTCTCTAGCTCCCATCCTGAAACCAAGCTGAAGTAGGCAGGATAATGGCCTACAAAAGATGTCTGCACCTTAATCCCTTAGAAACAGTGAATACATGATGTTACTTTGCAGATGAATTAAAGTTAAGGACCTTAAAATAAAGAAATTATCCTGGATTGTCTGGGTGGGCTTGATCGAATCACATGAATTTTAAAAGCAGGGAACTACCCCCATTGACAGAAGCAGAGGGGAAAGGCAGAGAGATTCAAAATGAGTAAGAAATTGATACCTCATTGCTGGTGAGAGATGGGAGGCACAAGGCGAGGAGGAATGTCGGTGGCCTTTGGGAACCCAGAGATGCTCCTGACTGCCAGTCAGCAAGGAAATGGATGCCTCATCTCCTTAACCACAATCACCTGTATTCTACCCGGAACCTGAATGAGGAAGCAGACTCCTCCCCAGAGCCTGCAGAAAGGAATTCAAGCTTGTAGACACCTTGATTTCTTCCCTGTGACACAGTAAACAGAGAACCAGCTGAACCACGCAGTGCCTTGTAATTTGTTACAGCAGTAAGAGAATACTAATATGTAAGTCGCAGTTCCCATCTATTCTTTTGTCTTACAAAGTGGCATCGCAGATTTCAGCTGGAATGAATTAATTTCTCCTCGCCTCCCAGAAAAGTGGGAAAGCGAGGTCTCTGGCCCTGTGGCTGGCTGGAAGTCTCATTGAATGGATACTGAAACTCAAGTTTTTTCTCTATATAATAATGATGACTGTGGCCAGTTTTTCTCTGGAATTATGTCAAAATAAATATTACACAACCTGTTGTAACTCGTTTTAAGACCACACACTCTATTTATGTATGTATGTATGTGAGACAGAGTCTCACTATATGGCGCAGGCTGGTCACAAACTACTCGGCTCAAGAGATCCTCCTGTCTCGGTCTCTCAAATAGCTGGGGCTACAGGTGTGTCCCATTATGCCTGTCTCCACACATTCCATTTAACTCTATGCATATTTTCTCTATGTTCTCATTTAATCTTTTAATATTGACAAGTATTGTTTTTCACAAGTGACAAAATTTGTAGGAAAGCCCAGTAATGTGTAGTATGGTGGTATTCAAATTTAAGATTTTTGAGTTCTAGCAATGGTGGGATGAGGATGGGTTACTTCATTACAAGGCATTAGAAAGCTGAGATGAAACCAATTAAGTCTTATCCATCCTTTCAGCTCAGATGTGAGATCTCTCCACCCTTCTGTGTAACCATTTTATTACTTTCACGAGAAAATGATCCTATCCCAGTGTCTGTAACTAGATTTATTACTGTCAATTGAAAATTCAAGTCATCAGAACACTTGTCTAATTTCTACAGGGCATTTGTTATTTTATTAAAGTGTTTATAATTCAAAAGCCATGCACTCATTTCATATGACTGAAATCTTTTAATGTATTTCCATAGAATATCATCTACTGCTGCAAGGAAGCTAAGCAGCCTGCCTCACTTACTGCCCCCTCTCTGGTTTCCATTGTTTCAGACTTTCAAGGCACGATTTTGATTCCTTTAGACTGAAAAGCTTATCATAGTGGGGTCACTGTTTTTTTCTCTCACTGGATTATAAGCTCCATTAAAGCAAATGCCATTGTATCTCCAGAACTATTTCCTGGACATATAAAGTAGAAATTCCATATATATTTGTACAAGACAGTAACTGATGAAATCCCATCATTGAAAACAATAGAATAATAAATATTTTATTGTCTTATTAAGAAGGAGTCTTATCTTGAGCATTATCTACTTGATAATATTTTTTTCATTGTATGGGAAAATTGCTACCAGGAATCCTAAATCATATTCAAACTGTTATCCACTGTTTTTTCTGCAGATTCATCTTCTAACTTTGGCCTTGTTTCTTTTGTTGTTTTTTTGTTTGTTTGTTTTGTAATGACTTTGTTATGTGTTTTGGTATGCTCATTGCTTGACTGAGGACAGGCTGTTACAGTTAAAAAAAAGGAATATGATTAAAAGGCACAATGCAGACAAGTGGAAGCTTGGCTACCTAATCGGGCTCAGGGTGCCACTAGCCTGTACGGACCCTTTGGGTGGATTAGAAAAAATGAGACCTGAAGGGGCAGCTCCCACTTATTAATGCATCTTCTTTCACTTTTGTGCACTGTACAAGCTGAACAGCTTCACGCAATGGTCCTTCCTGGTCAGACAATTATCAGAAATATCAGCCTAATACTTATTTTTGGCAATTGCCTAAAACCTCTGTTAGCCTTTCTGTCCCAATTTTCTTTTCCTTGAATTCACTTCCTGTTTCTAGATTCCTGTTTCTCCATACCTCTACTCTGAAGTCTGCCTCTGAGAGCCTCATAATGGCCCTCTGAGTCATCTCCTGCCATTTTGATTTGGGAGCATTTTTACTGTTTTTTGGCTTTGTTTATTTCGTTGGCCTTCATGACTCTGACACCTGTAAGATTCTCAACTCTGGTCTTGGCCCAGCAGAACACACAACCCCACTAAGGAGCAAGCCTATCCCAGTACCTTAGGGGAAGAGAGGATATTAAACCAACACCAATATTTTAAATGACTTAAATAAATATCTTGAAAAACAACTTGGAGTGCTACCATGTGATCAGAAGCATCAGGCAAAGGTAGAGTCAATGTGATGTTCTAAATGCCTACAGAGTCTAATTGCATAAACTGTATGGCAAATTTGATCACATTTGCAGAAAAAAATGAATTGAACTAGGAGAAAAGTAAAAATGATCACATCATAAAGAGTTTCATTATGTGCAAATGGAAATTTCACCTTATGTTCAAAACATAAGTCATGAATGCATATTATACTAGAAGTGGTGGTTATTGATCACTCTTTGGTTGTACAAAGTACTCTGCAGGTGAACAGATGTATTAAGACATCTAGCACACTTAAATAATCACACTCATTAAAGGACTCCAGTACAGTACTAATAAACATCCCTCCTCTCAATATTTTCCCCTAGAAAATGCTATTATTTCTAAAGGTATTATAATGGAAATGATTTAAAAATTTGGGGGAACAAAGGCTGTCTCTTCCAACTCTAGCCATAGCTGCCAGAGCTTCCCTAAATAATGCAAATACCTGTTCCCAAACATTGCTGCCTCCAGAAATTCTCTTTCCACCATCCATCACCGTCATGATGTTTTTATCAGCTGCTTCTAACGATTTTGTTGCTGCTTCTGACTTGAAATTCTAAGGAGATGAATGAATTGATAAATGGATGAATGAATGCATGCTAACTTAGGACTGTCTTGTTCTGAGTGGATGGAAGTCAGTCAGATAGCACTGATGGGGAATGCGGTCAAGGAGAGTAAAAGTGCTCTTCTCTGCCCATATTAATGAAACTCTGTCGTGTTGTAACTCAATGCTTCCACCAACTGAAGGGAGACAGACAGCTGCAGCGAACACTGAGGAATTTTAAATGGTTCAAGTTGCACCATTAGAACATGTAGTTAAGAGCATTTGGTGTTTTTGTCCAATGAACTTATATAATTTCCCTGTAAATATATTTTTTAAATTTATGTGAACAAAAGTAATGCATTGAAATGCTCAAAAATAGCCTGAAAAATGGAAATCTTCTTTTTTCTAATTCAAACTCCTGATCAGCAATTTCACTCCTTGGTGATACCATTATGAACAATCTTTTATGTATCTTTCTAAAAATATTTGTAAACATAAACAAGCACATTTGTGTGTGTATATTTTTTATTTACATTAATAGGGTGGTATTAAAGATACATTAGTATACTTTATCAGTTAATAATATATTTTAGAAATTATTTTATATCAACAAATCAAGACCTCCTTTATTCTTTATATTTCCAAAATGTATTTTGATTATATTCAAAGCAATGGTAAAAATTAGATTTCACCTGTCCTCCACTAATACCTAGAAGCAAATATTTTATAAACCATTTCTTGTTTTAAATTCAAGTAGTGGTTACATTCAAGCCAGTAAATAAAATATGAGTAAACCTCTATCATGACCTTTGGACAGTCACTGTTAACTCTTTTTCATAAAGCATGAGTATTTGGCTTGCTTACATTTATCCCTTCTCTTCTTTTTCTAATTTTTAAGAGCCATATTGATTATCTTTGTACTTTTAAATAATAAGTTTATAACTATCACTTGTTGCATGGTCTTTAATTAGCATCTAGAATCCCTTAGAGTTCTCTTACTTTCTGAGACAGAGACCACACCAAAATCCATTCTCCTTTTCATCATACTAAATAGTTTTAGTTGGGATGTAGCTGCCTAATTAACGATTATAATTCCTACACAGCCTTGTTCCTACATGTAAGCACGTGATAAGAATCTTGCTAATATAACATAGTGTGGAAATGATGTCTGTTAGCTTTGATATACTTGCTTAAGAGGAAATAACTACCTTGTATTCTTTTCACCCTTTTCTGGGTGGAAAGGTGATATTTAGTGTGGCCTTAGAAGCCACATACTAAATATTGCAGAACTTCCATAACCTTGGATGCTGAAGGACTACAGGGAGAAGAGCCACTTATTGACCAGGAACTATGAGTATAACATGAGAGAAAATTAAGCTTCTGTCTTTTTTAAGTCATAGCATTTGGGAGGGTCTTTGTTGCAATATCTTAGCTTTTAACTCTAAGAATAAAATCTATCTTTCCCCTGCCCATATTTCTTCTCACTTTCCATCAGCTCCGTTGTATGCAGCATATGAAGTTGATGTCCTGCCCATATTCCCTTAGCACATACCATGCCAGGACATACCACAGTGCCCTATGACAAGTTCCTACCACTTTCATTCTCAAAGCTTTCTCTCCACTCACCTCTGGAAGTACTAGGGAGTTATTTTATATTGTCTCCAAGAGTTCACCAGCAAAATCACATTTTAGTTGCATGCATCAATAATTTGATTGACAACACACTCTTTCTTTGGCTTCCTTCCCTTATTTGTCTTATGTCATTTATCCCCTGCCAGTACTTCTTGGAGACAACTCTCAAATAAGTTGCTTGTTCTCAAATCTTTTTCTTGAGGTAGGCTTGTTGAGTAGCTCAACTTAAGTTAATATGAGAAGTTATAATCAGAAGCTACTCCTTGATAAGGGATTCTGGAATTGGAGAGCTTGCCAGTAAGATGGCTATAAGGACTCCATCACCTACTCTCCCTAAGCTCTCAGTGATGGCCTCTGGGGTAATCCTTAGGGCCAGATCATAGAACAGCAAAACACCTGGGCCTGGATCATGGATGATTTGGTTGATATGTTGGTGCAGGCAGAAAAATGACAACTACCACACCTGTCACTCAGGGGTAGCTCTGAAAGATAGCAGTGAGGAAAGATCCTCCCTAATGGGCAGAACTTCATTTAAAACATTTTGTCATAAACCTTATGGAAGAAAGAAGAGGTGGACTGAGATAAACAAACTCTTGGGAAGTGGTGCATAGCTCAGTAATTGATGCACACCTTGGCATGCACAGCATCACAATTGTTAAGGCTCTTAGGTGTGATGAATGGTGATGAGATATAGGTAAAAGGGGGTGCACTGCCTTATGCTATAGCTCTAGCCCTTGATAGATATAGGAGAAATAACTATATGAATCCTGGAGTTGATTGGTTATTGTTACTGCCATAGAAGTCCTGAAGGAAGAATATGAAAAGCTCAGGTCAACTACCAATTAACAAAGAGATTGTGCAAAAGGCAAAAGGTTTCCATGGCAATAATACAGAGAATCACAAATCTTGCAGCTAAGTGTACAGAATCTGCTGGAAACCAGAGACCCCTGATTTTAATTGTGGTGCCATTACACAGGAGGTTGAAGTCATAGTCCTCTTACATCAATCAAAGCCAGGACTCTGAGAAGGAAGGAGTGGAACCCTTAAAGCTAGATGAAGGTAGTTTGGGTGAACGAGCTTCAGAAGCTGAATTTCCTTAATTTTCTAAGCGTTCTAGGTCAGCATAAGTTTCCACACCTCACCCGCCACCTCTTTCAAGAAGAGAGGAACCTCTCCTTGTTTGTATGCCTGCCTTCCTCAGGATCTTCCCCGCCTCTCCTCATTTGCTTGACATCAATCAGTAGAGTTGTTCTGCAAGGCCCAAGTAGTAAAGTCCTGTACCTAAACAGGAAGAAAGGTATAATTTACCAAAAAAGCAATAAGATCTGGTTAAAATATATTAGCAGCAATTGGGAAAACATGCCTCAGAATCAATCTTGAAATGCTATGTTAGGGGTAGGGGGTTGGAGGGTGGAATATAGGACTATATAGTGAACACTATGGATATGAAGAGTAGTCTCTTATAACTCAGGATCAACATTCTCAAAGTGTGATCATGGGCTGGTCCAACCACACTATTGGAATGACTCGCTGGAGCTTGGAATAGTAGTCTAAGTAAATAAAATTAATATGCTAGAGTTGCCTTAGCAGAGTACTACAGAAGGGGCAAAAGCCTCAGAGAATTGAACATGTTAGAATTAATTTAATACATAAGTTTGGAAAAACAAAACCCATCTGATTATGCTTCCTAGAGGGTTCAAGAGGACACTTCTTTTACTGAAGTGGCAAGAAATTCACCATTAACAAGGGTACAACATTGATGGATGAGAAACATAGTGGTGGCTATGTTTGTAGTCCAGGGTGGGTGATAGAAGATTCTCATATGGAACTTATCTCCCTGGGGTCAATATGGAAAATAAAATTATGGCATATTTAATATCAGGTGGCAGCCCTTAACCATCAGCAGCAAAGCGGATACACTTATAATGATGGGCAGTAGGTCCCAATAACATGCAGGGGACCTAGTTTTGGAGATCCATCTTAGTTAACAGGCTGTAGAGCTAGGAACGAGATAGATGGGCAGCCGGCAAAGATTGTTACTTGACCTGTGTCAGGGTCAACTGACTACAGCCTGAGGGCCAAATCTAGTTTTTTGTCTGTGAAACACAGCTGTGTCCATTTATTTACCTATTGTTTATGGCTGTTTTGTGCTACAATGGCAAAGTTAAATAGGTACAACAGAGACTCTATGGCCTGCAAAACCATGAAATATTTACTATCTGGCCCTTTCCAGGAGAAGTTTACTGACCCCGACCTATGTAATCAAAGAAGGTCAAGAACAAGTGAGAAGAAGATTGATGTTAGCTTCTGTAATGGAAAATCACAATCCTTGTTTTCAGACCTTAGCCAGTTTTCAGACTCAGAGTTATTGATTGAAGGAGAGAAAGTATACCACAGGAAGGAATATACACAGAAGGCATGTTCAATAGCATTCCCCCACCTCATTCCTTTTCCTTTATTAGAATAGCATATATTGGAGAAAGGAGAAATACCCAGATCTTTGAGAACACTTAGATACAGGTTCTGAGCTAATGCTAACACCAGAAGACCCAAAAATCAACATGGCCATCTTTTTCAAGGGACATATACAGAAACCAAATGATAAATGAAGTTCCAGTCCAATCCATTTCATAGACCTACACTGTAGCCATTTTTCTGGTCCCTGAGGGCATATTAAGTTTGGACAAACTTTTTAGATGCAGATACCTCACATTGATTTCTTCACCAGATCCCCTTTAGTGTTGTTTGTAACAAAAAACTCTAAGCTCATAGGCATGTTAACTTTGAGGATTTCTTAGGAACAGCTGATGGAGTTGCAAAACACCTGGGCCTGGATCATGGATGGATTGCTTGCTATGTTGGTTCAAGAGAAGAAAGGATTTCTGCCACACTGCTATCCCTTGAGGTGGCCCTGAAAGATACCAGTAATTGAAAAATCTCCCAGTGGGCAGAGCTTCACTCAGTACATCTTCGTGATCAAAGTTAGGTGAAGAAAGAAGTGGTTTGAGATACATAAACTCCTGGGAAGTGCTGAGTAGCTCGGCAAGTTGTTCAGGGATCTGGAAAGTGCAAGATCAGAAGATTGTAGACAAGAAGACATGGGTAAAAGGCACCCAAATGGAAACATATGGAAGTGGCACAAAGGTGTGTGGATCTTTTGTGCTTCATTACAATTCTCACTAGAGGGTATCAATTTCAGAGGAGCTATAAAAATCAGGTGGATAAATAAAATTTGAAAAAAGAATTAAAAAATCAGATGGACAGAGTTGCTCATCTAGTATGTACTAGCCAGCCTCTATTCTTCCATCCTAATACTAAAGTATTATTGAGAAGTCACGTTGGAAGGGATGAAGGTTATGGACAAGTTTGATAGCATGGGCTCCCTTTTGCCAAAGGTGATCTACTGGTCTGTTAGATCTGCTGGTCTAACTGGTCAGCCACAGAGCTTATCACTAAGCCCTCAATATGGTATCATCTTATAGAATGTTAGAAGATCCTCTCAAAAGGGCATATAAGGGCCCTTTTGTTACAACAGGTGGGCCCATTCATTGTCTTTGCCAAATGTATCTTGCTCTTGCTCTGTAAACTTATCTTGCCCTTCCTCAATAAACTGTTTCATGCTTGAAAAAAAGTGCACGTAAGTTATCATCTGAGGAGGACATCCTGCAGTATTGAGACTTGTCCCTTAAGGTGCAGTATGTACTTCATACCAATGCAACACAGTATGCAACTGTGGCTGTAAATAGCTAAAATACGTAGATCTATGAAACAAGTGGTGGAAGTAGAATGTGAATTCAATTCACCACTGCTCTTGTTTATCCACTTATAGAATTTGTGCTTCTTGTGCCTACCATTTAGTCTCTACCAGACTAAAATTTTTGGTTCCTGAGTAGAGTCAGGGGAGGGATGGGGGCTACAACTATGGGAATAGTAAATGTTCAACTAAATTTTACCTGAAACTGCCATCCAGTCATTTTGGGCTGCCGATGCTAGCAGACCGACAAGCAAATAAAGGAATGACTCTGTTGCCTGGGATAATTGACCTGATTTTTGCATAGACACTGTGCTGCTGTAGCATCCTGGGGCAGTGAGAAGTATTTCAGGACTCAGGGGATTTAGCAGGTTGCCTCTTGCCGCTCCAATTTCAGTGATAATCATGAACGAGCAATTGAAGTAACCAAGGTTTAACAAGGGCAAGGTGACCAGGGGCCCAGACACCTCATGATGAGTGTCTGGGATACATGCTTGAAAAGTAGTTGGGGATGGGAATTCCTCTAAAACTGATTTATGTGATTAACAGTACATCTTGGTAAATTCACTAATAATCATTTAATTGTACACTTAAAATGGAGTAAAGGCATGATATGTAAAGTATACTTCAATAGCAAGCAACCTAGAACAACAAGAGGGTGTCCAAGGATGAGAGAAATTTAGAATGAGTGTTAGAGGAGAGAGAGAATTAACACCTTGTCCCATTAAGTCTCCTACCTTGTAAGTAGCTTTTCTTTCTTTTTCTAGAAATTTGGACTGGCCACTAACTTGAAGTAACGTAATAATGTTATCTTGGTATGTGCGTGGATCTGAACAATGCAAGGTGTGGACACTAGAGGAACTGTTGGCACGTCTCTCATATCCGCTTAGCACTCTTGTTTCCATACATTGTTTCCTGCTTCCTGTAAACACCTAGGATTGTCTGTGTGAGAGCTTTCTCTCCAGCCTCCCACAGGGCAGGTCATAGGTATTAAGCTTCAGCAAGTGGCAGGTGCGATTTGGAGGATAAATATGCCAGCTTCCCTTCTTTACCCCTCAGTGGAAAACAATTCTGAGGCTGGTTTTCCATTATCTAATCTTAGAGTTTCTCAGTAGGATTGAGGCTCAGATATCCACAAAGGTAATGTGCTTAACAATGCTTCTTTTACCATCTGTGTTCCCTACTTCCTATCCTGTTCTCATTTCACCTGTTGGTTTTTCCTGGAACCCTCTCCCTAGTAAAGGACTTGCACTCAACTCCTTCTCCCAAGATCTCATTTCAGAGAAATCCAACATAGATACAATATGTTGTTCATGCTCAGAATATTTTACATTCTTTTGTCATTATAATTAGTCCTAAAGCCTTTGTCAAAAAACTATATAAAAAGCACAAAGCCAAAAACACGAAACAGAGGTCACATTATTTAGATTAATTGTATTTTGTTTGCTATATGACAATATAGAATCACAGTTTCTTCTCCATGTGTCCAGTGTTAAGGCTTCTTAGCCACTTGAAGGAAAAAGCTGAAAGTTGAATTGATTCCCTTTTCACACATTTACTTTAAAGGATACGCATTTTGGTTTACTTTATATATTTAGCTTTCAATTGTTGGGACTCAGAACTCAATACCCCAAAATATGTCATCTTGGACTTCAAACTGAGGGCAGCTTAGGAGCAAAAAATGCTTTCTTTGAGAAAGGACTTCCTCTGAAGTTTGCTCATCTGACTAAAGGAAGTTTCTCCAAAAGGAAAGCAATTGTCAGGAGCCCCCACCCTGTAATCTCATCAAAGAGGAAAGGGAAAGGTTAACTCACAACAAACCAGAATAAAGGTCCTAAAGGTCTAAAGGTCTACCCTGCCTATTCTTCCGAGAACTGCCACCTGAGAGACTCTATCTGCAAAACAAGACAAACTCTGTTCATCACACATTGCCTCCCCTCAGCTCCCCATAGCTTGCCAAGTTGCCACCTCCCCTTGAGAAACCCCAAGTCCCTATTTCTTTCTGTAGCTCAAAATACTATTTAAGCTTCAACCATCTGGCCCTTCTTTGAGTATCATATTTTGTGTGGATCCCGTGCACATGTGCACATAATAAATTTGTATGTCTTTTCTTCTCTTAATCTGTCTGCTGTCTTTTTATTCCAGAGACTCAAATGATCAAAACTTCAGAGGGCAGAAAGAAAGTTTCCTTTGCCCCTCCAGTTTTGGTGAGCCGGCCAGAGCCAATCTCTCTGCTTGCTTTAGAAGCTTTGAGCCGCAGAGACCCGATGAAGCCAGTAGAAAGTAACAATTCCTACCAACTCAGTTTCCTGGATCTCTGCCTATGGAATCCAGTCTAGCAAGTGACAAGAGTCTATCCTTGTCTCTTTTTTTCTTTCCAAATTTAGATTAGCAGGAAAAAAAAACATGTATGTAAATTAGTTCTTGTGTAGTAATGCTGGTGCTTTTATTTTTGGTATGGATATTTTTGTTTTCTGATCCCTTGCCTCCTATAGATGGTTTTTGTTTTCCTTTGTCTTTTTTTTTTCTTTGTCTTTTGTGTCATTTTGTCAGATAAAGAAAAAACAGAGGGCAGGACACAGGTATCCATATAAGCCCGTTGTTCAAGCTGGCCTTGCAAACTAATGAGTTTGCAGTTCTCACAAGACCATTATCTGTTTGGACAAACTTCGTTGTAGGTGCCCAAGACAAAAAACAAATGAGGTCCTCTTCATATTGTTTTGGGTTTTGAAAGTTTAGCTTTGTGACCAAGTGAGAACTTTGCTGTCTGGTCTCTACCACCAGAGTACAATTGTTGGAGCACATCCGAGAGCCAGTCAAAAAGGCTGGACACCCAAGACTAAACGTAGTAAGCGGCGTTGTCTCTGTCTGACTCTTCCAGCTCTGAGGGGAGTTTATCTTAAGAGGCTCCAGTCCATAGGGCTTTTGTTATCTCAATTTTATTGCTTGGTTAGTGCTGGGAAAGTCCAATGCCAGTAGTGTCTACCTAGTGTCATGGATTAGCAAGCCTGTGACCGGAGGCACCCTATGTGTCTGTGGGAGTCTGCAGACACTGTATTCACAAACACGGTCATTAACTGCCTGGGGCAACAAAGGTTTTTTGCTTTCATAGTCTATCTCTGGGAATAAACTTTCTGGCTTGCGGGTGAGGCTGCATCTTCTGCACCCACTTTGAGAATGCCATAATATTCTAAACCTGGAAATTTACATCTGAGTTTTTCCATTAAAAAGGATTATTAGTCATATTAAAAAATGTTCAACATCTCTAATCATTAAAGAAATGCAAATCAAAACCACAATGAGATACCACCTAACCCCAGTGAGACTGGCCTCTATCAAAAAATCCCAAAACAACAAATGCTGGCGAGGATGTGGAGATACAGGAGCACTCTTACACTACTGGTGGGACTGCAAATTAGTGCAACCTTTGTGGAAAAGAATTTGGAGATTCCTCAAAGAGCTAAAAATAGAATTACCATTCGATCCAGCAATAGCATTATTGGACATCTACCCAAAAGAGCATAAGACATTCTATGATAAAGACATCTACACCCGAATGTTTATGGCAGCACAATTCACTGTTGCCAGGTCGTGGAAACAACC
>CAUYRT010070860.1:0-10541 GCA_963574885.1 Lepilemur ruficaudatus
ACTGACAAAAGGCAGATTAATAGGAGAAATAGCATATAAATTTATTAATCTGCACAATGGAGAATCACAGAGTGATTACCCCACCATGCAGTGGGGTAGAAATGTTTTTGTACCCTTCCTCTTAGGGGAAAGGGAGATGGGGAAGTGTGAATGATTTTGGAGGACAGTAAGTGAATTTTAGGAGAGTTTAATGGGCTAGGAGAACATGTAATGGGATGGGACAAAGTCTGTTGGGCCTGCAGAGTGGATAATGGTTTGTGACAAAATGCCATCCAGGTGTATGGATAGACTTCTATCATTTTTCTTGTGATATGAATTTATTTAATGAAAACTTATGGAAGGGACTGGATGTAATTGTTTTCTTTTTTGGTGGGTCTGGACTTTTAGTAGATAAGAGAACTTGAGAGAACAACTTCATCCTGTGCTTTGGGAGAGACAGAGGATTGAGAGACAGGAGTAGGAGCAGGCCAGATAGACCTTGAGCCTCCTTCGTCAGTTCAGCACATCAAAGTACCATATTTTTGCATATCAGTTTCTGATCCCCAACACTCCCTTGTCTGAAACTCTACTAGAAGTTTCCCATATGAAAAGCTGAATGGTGACTGTGAAGAGAAATATTGAATTAATAGCTGAGTGACAAAGTATCCCATTAAACCAGTCTCCCATTTCTGGGAATAGGCCACTCCACTTAAACAGTGTGTCTCACTTAAGGAGATAGTATTGCAGATGCCCTCTCAAACAGAAGGAAAATAAAGGTTAATATTTGGAATAATATACAAACCAGTTTCCTTAGAGTTGGAGGGCAGTAGTCATTTGAGGGGTCCAGGTGTTAGACTCAAAGTGTGTTCAGTCAAAATAGAAGTAGACAGTGGAAATCTGATAGATTTTTCTTGTCTCAGTTTGTATATCATAAGGTTTTTTATACATGATCTTCAGCTTGCAGTGCCTCAGGACAAAGGTAGTAGCAATTTCATTGGGTCCAAGTCAGAAAATGTAAGAAAAATTTGGAAGTATTAGTTTGGAAACTGGTAGCCAGGAAAGAATTCAGGATTCAGTCCAAATTATGGGCAAATAATAAAAGCTCAAAAATAATCAACAGGGCTAGAATCTAATGACAGGTACTATAGTATTTTTTTGGAAACACAATTTTTTTCTTGTCCAGGAAAGTTGTCCTGGTTCTTCAGCTCCTTGCTTGAAAGAATCCCAAGCAGGGCCTGTACAATGGAGAGATGACAGACACAAAGCACTTCCACATAAGTAGCTTTTATTGCAAAGCCAAAGTAAGTTCCAGAGAGAGGAATAGGTCTGTCCCCGTGAGTGATGACCCTGAGCTTAAAGACACAATATAGAAAGTATAGTCCACTCTCAAGGTCAGTAGAGAATGGACAGTTCCAATAGGAACAGCATCATCCCAGGGTTAGGGTCTGTCCTTTATGCTAATCCCTAATGATATGTTAAGCTGAGGCTGGGGTATTCACATCTTTTCAGGGAAATGGGTGGAGATTCCCAAAATCATATACCCTCCCATTTTCTGTCCTGGTATGGCTGGCTCTGCAACTGTCCTGGCGCTAGGGGCTGTGAGTTTTACTATGCTAATGAGGGAAAGGTTACCTTGGGTCATAGACTCCTAGCTTCTGCACATGCTCCTGGTCAGGGAAAGTCCCTAACCTCAAGTTCTTGCTGTTGTGGTTTCTTTTCTGTTTTTATTGGTCCCGACACTCGGCCCTTGACCACGTTCCTCTATTGCCTGCCCTGCCACCTGAATACCCTCATCACTACCTAATATTCTCTCCAGTCCAGTCCCCAGTTCCACCAAAGTTAAATCATGGTAGAACCAATTTATTTCCAAAGTAAGTTTTAGTCTTATTATATTTGGCCTGATTGTGTGCATAAAGTACAGCAAGAATAGCGATGGACTATACAGGCTGTTTGCAAATTGGCTTTGCTGGAACTTTTTCATATGGAATCTCAGACTAGAGATTGAAAAGCCTCTCAAGTCTAGGAAGCCAAGCCAAGGATTTGCGATCAGAATGTGCCTGCACTTTCTGTGTGAATTAAACGAATTCCTCTCTTCTGGAGGTCCCCCAAATATCTTGAGGTTTCTGGGCCCTGTCAGAAAGTAACATGCTTCACTTACCACAGGGTCAGGATTTTGTAAGGGAAATGTGTTAACAAGGTATTAGAGAAATCTTACTCTAAGTGCATTGGCTTTATAAAGTCAACTTCAATCTCTCAAAGCAGTCTTGTCACATTTGAAAACATGTCATTCCAGTCAAAGCTTTGGTAAAATAATCAGTGTTTCCAATGTGACCTTTTGTAACAACAGCCAAAAAAGAAAAATCCACATTTATATTGAACTTATTCAAATAAGTATATTGCCATAAAATAAGAATACTTATGAATAGTTTTCAAATTCTAGAGAAATCAGGCAGCTTGAAAGGTAAATATTTCAATTTTGTTCATAAAAGTATAACTTACCCAATTGTTATAAGTTATAAATCCCCACAAGAAAAAAAAGTTTTGTTTTGTTTTTTTTCTGGACTCTGGAAAACAAAACATAAAAATCAAACAAAATGTTACAAAAATCATTTCAGTCCTCTATCAGTTCAGTCCCATGTAATTAATTCTTGTTTTGCTTGATATTGGGTTAGCAATCTTCATTAGCTCATTAGCCTTTTTATCTAGAGTTCTGGAAATCTTTATATAGTCCAATGGTATGATCTTCAATGTTACCAGAAACTCATATTCAAGAGTACTTGTCATGGACCTTCACATATATTTCTTTGAAGAAGAAGCCAATTTTAAACTGTAGCTGATTATAAAATACTTTCCAGAAGAATCAAAGTAAAACAATAATTGTGGATGACAAAAGCTTAGAATAGCCATGATTAAAGACAGAGTTGACGAGGAAATTTGCATCAACAATTTAACATAATCAGAGTTAAGACTAAAAATATATGCTAAGATATATTAGATTTCTTTTTAGAAATCTCATAAAATTTTGGAACACATATTAATAATATATTTATATTAATATAACTCAAAGAATGTTAAACATCATTTCTTATTTTACAGTGCTTCCCATAAGGTTTTAACGTATTGAATGAGCCTAACATCTCTCTCTTGAACTTCCAGGGGCCCTTTTTGGAATTTCCAAAAGTTTAAGGTCAAAAAGACTTAATTTTAGAATTTGGTATTTGATTTTATGAACTACATAAAATATTAAAGTCTATAGAAACTAGATCAAATTAGCACTGATCACAGGTCACTTTTAAGTAATAGTCATTTATTTAGCCAGAGGGATAATTCAAAGATTTCAAAAAGCAGAAACCTTTACTTTTTCATAGAGAGGAGCCTCAGTTTTTCAAATAGTCAAAAGACTTAATAAAGACAGCATGAGGCAAACTCTCCCTTCTTTTGTTTGGTAATTTACTCAAAGTTAACCAAAGTCTTTTATTATCTCCTATTAATATCACATGAAAATCTCATTGTACTGTAAATGCTTTGTAGTTTTCCCCCAATAAAAAAAAAAAAGAGAAAACTAAATTTAACCCTGTATCAGTGTATTATTAATGAACATAATTTTAATAAAGCCTTATAAACAAATCCATCCAATCTTAATCAACTTTGACTACACAGGATAAGATTGCCGTAAACCTTTTATAAATTTTTTTTCAATTTTTCTCTAACTTTCTATATCTGGTCAGTTTATATATATCATTTGTTTCTTCATTTATTATGAAATAAGATAATGTATAAACTAGACAAAATTACTTTTTCAACAAAAGCATATTTTCATACTTAATAATCTCCTTTGTAAAAAGTGTCTTGCTTTCCATGTAAGTTCTGTATACAGAATTGTTTTCCTTCTTATATGTAGTTTTGGTTACCATATGTTAGCAGAATTTTAAATCTCAGTAAAATTAATTCATAGTAAAAACCTAAGAAGTAAGCAATTTTTAACTGTCAGTCACATACTAATTATGAATATAAATTTTATAATTTTTAGAAAGACTTATAAAACAATTTATCACTGTGGACTAGGACACATAAGCGATTTAAATAATGTTTATTTTTCTGAAATAAGAAGCCTAAAGTATATGAGCTTAAACTCATATTTAGTAATTAATTGCCTTAGCATTATATCTTATTTAGAAGTGATTTACATATTCAATGAATAGTCATCATTTAATACAGCTTAGCAAAGTTCTAAGGGTATAATTACCAATAAGCTTTGAGAAACCTGTTTAAATAAACATATTATAAAACAATTATTATTAAAAGTTCATTCATAAACTTTTATCCCATTTATATCTATTTAATTTATTTATTCTTAACAATTATGTTTTGAAAATTTCATGAGACATTAGGCAAATATAGCTTTCATCTCAAGTTGAATTTTCTGTTAACCATTTTTGTACTACTGTATGCTAGGCAAATATAAAAGCAAGAAACTTAAAGTTAAAATACATGCCATATTTTGCTGATAACTCAGAATAATTATTTTTTATTAAACAGACAACATTAAATTAGTCTTATTTACTAAAAGCTTATGAAAGTCAAGAGACTTTGAAAAATATCTGGGCTTATGTGCTTAATTTATTAGTGCTCATTTATAAGTCAATTAGGTATCATGTAGAAAATATAAAAAATACAGATAGGTACACACATACACTAAATATACATACAGACACAAAGATCCTATAGCTTTGATTTAGAAATTGATTTAGAATTTAGAAATTTTACCTATGAGATAGGTAAAAGTCACTAGTTACAGAGATGATTAGATTAAACAGTGGCTCTGTAAATGCAAATAGTTAAAGTTTATCTGTTCCATACTGCCAAAGCAGTTACAGAGTTTTAGAGAAATTTACCTCTCAAAGCACAGAAAGTATTTAAGCTTTTCCAAGGAGCTTGATTGTATAGACAAAGATTAAAAATGGATGTCAAGGTAACACAGAATCATAGAAATTCACCACAGGGTTTTATAAGGATGCCAATTTTATTTATATGGGTAGCTTCTAATTTAGTTTCCTTTTTCCACCTGGACTACCAAGCTCCGGGCAGGGTTCATTAGCAAATTGTGTCACGAAGCGTCTGCAGTTTGCAGGGCCTGTAATACTTAAATATGTGAAAGCAGGCGTGGCTGGAAGGCAGAGCATTTAGATCTTCAAAAATCAACGATGCTACTTTGACAATGAATCTTGGGTCCCCCCAGAAGAGGAAAAGGCCACAGGATCAGGCTGTGAAACACTCCGACAGTTCACCCCACTGCAGGGAAACCTGCCCCGCCCGACGCAGGTGAGTGATCCGATGCCACTCGGCCCGCTCTGCGATCAGTGCGTCCCCACTGCGGTATTACCCCTTGGTGGCAAGCGTTCCCACAGCCTCCGCGTGTTCAGACTATGCCTCTCTAGATAAGAAAGGCCCGGTCTGAACACATATGGAAGTAACACTCATTGCGGATGGGGCAGGTGGGAGGAGGAGGGAGGGGACGGGTACATTCATACCTAATGGGTGCGGTGCGCACGGTCTAGGCGGGGCAGGCTTGTAGCTCTGACTTGGGCAGTGTGAATGCAATAGATGTAACCCAAACGTTTGTACCCCCCTAAACATTTTGAAATAAAATAAACGTGCAAATTAACAAGTACTCTTCAGTAGTAATAACCATCCCCTGTAACCACTGTCAGCCACCTCCGGGACGGTAGCCCTCACCAGTGACTGGCCAGTCACTACTGGCAAACAAAGGTCATGTTCTGTCATAGCACCAAGTAATCCCTTGTACCCCAATAGCCAAAGACGTCAGCTCGATGCAAAAGAGAGCAGACCTTTCTTTAGCCCTGAGAGCAACTTGCTCATGACTCTTGAGACCGCACAAGGAAGACAGAAGACCCCCAAAAGGGAATTATGGTGCCATTTTTTCTGTTCCTCAAGGGATTTCAGAGCTGCTAAGTCTCCTCTAAATTTTTTTATGTGGTGCCAAAGACAGTAAAGAGAAAGGAGAAATAGAAGTAAATGAGATAACAAGTGTCTAAATAAGCCAATTTGAGAAGACTTTAAGCTCTCCTAAACGGCCATTAAAATCTTACATTTTTTTTTCTTTCAGCAAAATCATATCAAATGGGATGGAAGGGTGCAGAGGGACCAAACACATAATTAAGTTAACTAAAAAGATTCCCAAAAACAGGACTCAAAAGAAAAAAATAGGCATTTTTTCAAAAATAAAATACAGCCTAAATATCAGCTTTTAATTAAGCTAATTGCTGATCATAAAACTCTTAAAATTTTTTTTTCTAATCTTTTATGAAATTTAAGCCAGGACAAACAGCCAATATTCCTGGTTTTTGAATGTTTTTTCTTTTTTTAAAAAACAAAGGTACCTTTCAAAGTGACTGACCGAAACCCATACGTCTTATCCAAGGTTATTACTTAACCACAGAAGCACATTGTATATCCAAGGAGGAGCAAAGCAGTCCTCACAAGATCCAGAATCACCCCAAAGACAGCTCACAGGAAGGAAAATTGTGCCAGCCGCCAGTGGTGTGCAAACCTCATTTCTGCCCTGCTCTGTTCTCCAGGGTGTCAGTTTCTCGTCTGACCATCCACGCACAAAGGCCCCAAAGCCTTACAGGTGGATGAAGACAGGAAATCAACAGCTGGCCATGGGAAGGCAAAGGATCAATAGCAAACGAGTACCCCAGAAAGGCAAGAGTCACACATGCAGTCTCCAATGGCGTACTTATGCCAAGAGCAGCACAATCCAATAAACTTCTTCATGGTAAAACCAGGAGGTAATTTTCTGGGTTTTGTGTTTCCTGGAGAGGCATAGAAGCGGTGGTCCCAGTGATCTTCCTTCCAAAACATTTACTCCCAGGAACAGGCTGAGATAGCAAAAGACTCGTTGCCCAGATGGTGGTGGACGGTGTTTGCACATATGTTGCCTCCAGTATCCCACAGATTGTGGGGCGCCACCAGTCACAGACACATTAATCTGTGACGCTGGGTAGGCCCTCCTGGGATTGGACTTTCCCAGGACTAACCGGGCAACAAGGGTCGAGACAATGAAAATCTCTTATTGATGGAACTTTTTGTAAAGACAGACTGCCCTGAGCGCTTGATATATTCAGAACAAAAAGTGTGCTTCTTAAAATCTCACATTTCTCAGGTTCCCAGCCATTTGCAGACTGGCCGCCAGACAGGACCTGAAAATCATGCCCCCAGAATGCTCCCCCGGGTCACTAGTCAGACTTTCAAAGGCATAAAACAAGATGAGAGGAAACCCCATCTGGTTTTTATTTCGGGGCCCCACAGTGAGGTTTATATGGACACGTGACTAATCAGAATTGCAAAACTGACCAACTGACAGCGCTGGCTGGAACAAAGGGCTTTAGGCCCGCGTTCTACCCTAGGACACCCTCTTTATGACAGAACAACACAGAAAGACAAAGACAAAGAAAAAGACTATTTCCAAGAGGAAAAAACATCAGGCAATCTGAATATTCATACCAAAAAGTACACCAGGGTCAGGACACCAAAGGCTAGTTACACAAATCCTTTCCTCCCATTAATCAAGATTTTGGAGAGGAAAAAAATACAGACAATGATTATTTTACTGTCCGCCTAACTGGATTCCACAGAGAGGGAGGCCGCGAGCCTGGCTGGTAAGAATTTCTGACCCTTCTGCCAGCTTGTCGGGTCCTGGGTTCTCTTGACTGGCTTTCGGAAGAGCAGAACTTTCCTACCCTGTTGAACATGCCAAAACTGTAGGGGCAAAGGAAAATTTCCCCTTTGCTCTCTGAAGTTTTGCTGAAAATCATCTGACAAGGGACGGATTAATAGGAGAAAAGATGTACATGTGTACTACAGCGCTCAGGGGACAGGTGCAGCGTGATCACTCTCCCACGCCGTGCAGCGGCGGTTCTGTACCCTTAGGGGAGAGGGAGATGGAGAAGTGTGGATAACTTTAGGGACACAGTAAATGATTTTGGGGGGAATTCAACAATCTTGAAGAATATACGATGGCCTGGGACAAAGTCTGTTGGGCCCACCGACTTGACGATGGTCTGTGACAAAAGTCTCCCCAGTCCCGTTGGCAGGCTTCAGTCTTTCTTCCTGTGCTATGAGTTCCGTTAATGAAAACGCAGGGAGGGGACCAGAAGTCATCGTTGTCTTCTTTGGTGGGTTGGGACTTGAAGAAGACAAGGAAACTTCAGCAAACAGCTTCATCCTGTGCTTTGAGCGAGACGGAGGATTGAGAGGCAGGAGTGGATGGGGACAGAGAGAGCTGAGGCTCCTTCAGCTCAGCGTGCTAAAGTGCCATGTTTTGCGGTTTCAATTTCTAACAATTACTTATTAAAATTTACTATGTCTTAGGAAGTTTAGTAACTGTTTTACAAAATATCTTATTATCTAAACCTTACAATAGCACCGTGATTTTGATCAGCAAAGCCAGGTCTCCAATCATTGCCAGATATTCCTGTTCCTCTCTGCCAGTTCTATTTGCCACAGTGCTGTGGGGTTCATGTGTGTGTGTGTGTGTGTGTGTGTGTGTGTGTGTGTGTGTGTATTTAAGGGGGAATTGTGATGAGGGTTGGGAGAACATGTCTTTTTCCCCCAGATGTAAGATTCAGAATTGCGTGTAAAGCACATTCCACCCTAGCTCAGATCTTGAAAGGAGCCTTCTGGAATAAAACGTGAGTACAGCCCTCCATTTCACTAAAATGTATGCCCTCTTGTTCTTTTTCCATAAAGGAAGTGCTGATTTTAAAACTATTTCCACATCAAAAAATCCTATTTAAAACGATTTTAGTTTTGAAACAAATCAATTTTTATTTTTTAATTCTAGAAAATCTCTGGTAAAATAGTGGCAAACTATGCATTCAAGTGAATAAACTAATGATCCACATGGCTGCTAAGGAAGCTGAGAATTAATTGGATTTTATACTCACTCATGGTAAATCCCTTGAGATCTGCAGGCAGTGACCAAAGATACATTCACTTTTATCGTGCACGATAATGGGATTACCAACTAGTCTAAGTCTTTAATCTTTGCTGATAAAGTGAGATGAGTACTCAGAAAATACACTAGGTGGGCTTAAATTGCCAAAAGCGAAGAAAATAAAACAGAGGAAAAGTCTGAAGTGTTAGATTGCCTATCAGGGAAATAGAATTAACTGTGAGCACATTTGCATACTCGAAAAGAATTTCTAGCCATGGTTGCAAAGTGTAATTTTACAGTTAGTTATCTAATGCACATAATTGACATGTATAATGAGCTATTTAATTTGTTTTCTTTCATTTCTACCCTTATATTGCTGTTTTTGTTCCACACACATAAATTTAGTTATAGAAAATGAAGTTAATGATTTCTTTGATTTTTAATGAGAGATATGAATGTACTCCCATTTTGATTTACATTATTTTTCCTTAGTATTATTTTTTATTTCCCACTTCAAACTGTCTATATTTAACTAGCAGATTTCCTAAAGGACAGTTTCCAACAACTGACTTCTGTTTATTGAGTTGGCTTAAATATTGTGTACTGTTAATAAATGCATTTTGTAATCTGCGATATTTTTTCATATAATTAATGGTTGGCATAAAACTTATTATTTTACATAAAAATAAAGTTAACTCTTTAAGAAGTTAACTTGCAGGCCGGACATGGTGGCTCACGCCTGTAATCCGAACACTCTGGGAGGCCGAGGCGGGAGGATCGCTCAATGTCAGGAGTTCGAAAGCAGCCTGAGCAAGAGCGAGACCCCCGTCTCTACGAAAAATAGAAAGAAATTAGCCAGACAACTAAAAAATACAAAAAATTAACCGGGCATGGTGGCTCGTGCCTATAGTCCCAGCTACTCGGGAGGCTGAGGCAAGAGGATCCCTTGAGCCCAGGATTTTGAGGTTGCTGTGAGCCAGGCTGATGCCACGGCACTCTAGCCCAGGCAACAGAGGGAGACTCTTGTCTCGAAAAAAAAAAAAAAGAAAAAGAAAAAGAAAAAAAGAAGTTAACTTGCAAAAAGCATTCAAAATTTTCTATTCAGGGCACAGGACCCTCACTGGAGAGGTGCCCTCTGCACCTGGAAGCAAGAACCAAAGACACAGAGACGCTGAGAAGAATCTGAACAAACCAACCTTGCCGTGTCCCCCAGTTTATTGTCATTAGTCACATCCTTTTGTCCTGCAATCATATTTCTCCATGACTGTCTACTCTTCATCAAACTTCAGCATAAAACACCTACCCATTTCTTTGGGTCTTCATGTGTCATGTAAAACTTCTATTAAATAAAATAGTTTGCCTTTCTCTTATGAATCAATGTTTTGCTATAAGGCCTAAGCCATGAACTTAAGATGGGAAAGAAAGATTTTTCTTTTCCTCTGCAATACCAATTTCTGCTTTAAAATGATCAGAAATTGTGCTTTAGTACAACAAATTAAATTTTTAAGAATAGTAGATATGGGATCTAGAAAGAAAGGGTCCTGTACTGTGGGGTGGCAAAGGGAAGTCTGAGGATGAGCACTGTGTGGGGAGTCTAGAGATG
>CAUYRT010070862.1:0-20124 GCA_963574885.1 Lepilemur ruficaudatus
TTTTAGTTGGCCAATTAATTTCTTTCTATTTATAGTAGAGACGGGGTCTCGCTCTTGCTCAGGCTGGTCTCGAACTCCTGACCTTGAGCTATCCACCTGCCTCAGCCTCCCAGAGTGCTAGGATTACAGGCGTGAGCCACCCCGCCCGGCCGAATTAATTTCTATTCTAAGTAGAGACGGGGTCTGGCTCTTGCTCAGGCTGGTTTTGAACTCCTGACCTCGAGCAATCCTCCCGCCTCGGCCTCCCAGAGTGCTAGGATTACAGGCATGAGCCACCGTGCCCAGCCTGTAAAATGCCTTTAAATATAGAAAATTAAAAGAGTCTTTTGGAGCCATATGATAAACGGTGATGACTGTTTTTCCTGGCATACTCAGGGTTCACAGCATCTTGTCTTTCCTTAGTGTTGCCTAGATTTTATTGCTGAACTATTCACTGTGGAGATTGACTGACTGACATTAACAGTAATTTGGGAAAGTAAGACTAAGGGCCCACTAAACTTTACTCATCTTAATGGGAATGGTATTTGTGGATTAGTTTTGAGTCATTTTCTGCCTCCCCATTTGCAATATTTTGTCCAGTCCAGATAATATAAAATTATTTATGTAAAAGAGCAACACGATCTCACTTTCAAATAAATGTATATCTTTGTTTCCTATTTTGCATTTTTATTTGACTAGCTGCTTTGTCCCTGTTGATAGTCCTTTGTAAGCAGTGGCTTAGAGCTTTGGTCCCCAACTCTTTTGGCACCAGGGACTGGTTTCATGATAGACAATTTTGGGGGGTGGTGGGATGATGGAAGAGGGAGGTGGGGAAGCAGAGCTCAGCAGCCTGGTTCCTAATAGGCTGCTGCGTGGGGGTTGGGGACCACGGGCTTAGAGCAATGAATCGCAACTCTGGTTGCCAGTAAAATCACTGGGGGACTTTTACATGAAATGACATGACATGACATATGACACATGACATGAAATGAAATAAAATTAAATTAAATTAAAATAAAATAATAAAGGCATTTTACAAATAATTTACAGAATAAAAGGATGACAAAGCCATTTTACATTTTAGTAAGAATTTAAAAATAGCAAACCCAAATTTTTATTCCACATTTCTAGTTTGGAAGGCACATATACCCAAAATGGGCACGGTCCCCTACATGCAACTAACTGCTTATCACCTGATTTGCCTGAACCTGGGGTACAGCCCACATACAGTGATGCCAGATTTCAAAGACATCTACAACAGGATCTAGCTTATCAGGACTTCTGATTCTTCTTATGCTGATATTGTCAAAACACACTACTTTTAAAATGGACTCAATTTTGTTGACAGCCATTTTCTTTGCTCCATAATGGCAAACTGCCTTCATTTTTAGATTTATAAACACCAACAGAAGGATCAATCTGATGATTTTTTCATTTTTATATCATCTATTTCCTTCCAGTCACCTTTGTATACACACCTTCTTTTGCATATGCCCATTTAATTTGTGAACAAAAAGTAGTAAGAAATGTTGATGGCCAAACATAAAATATGAAATAATGTCACACATACATTTTTTTTTAAATCCAAACAGGATGGTCCAGGTTCTCATCAAAAAATGTTGCACCACAAAGTCCTAGTTGACTAGATGAGAGTTGACTAGTCCTAGTTGACTAGTCCTGTTGACTAGATGAGAATACCACATTTCCTTTTTATACACCATAAAGATACATTGCTCACTTGCTGATTCCTGAGTTTGGGAAAATTCATCTAAGCTATCACCTGAAAGCTCACAGTCTGAAATTTCACTGAGACACTCAATCTCACCATCATCGTTACAGTCTGGAATGGTGCCATCTGTGTGAATCTTTGCATTCATCCTCTGATTTGTCTAATAATCGGAAATGTCCTCCTCTGTCAATTTTCTTCTCTTTGCCATTACAAATAGAAAAAGAAAAATTCTGGATTCTCACCCGGGTTCAATGAAAGCAAAAAGGGGACTCAAAAGATGGTGTCTCCAGTCTTCTTTTGTAAACTCTTGAAAGACAATGCAATACACTGCACAAGACCATAAAAATGGTAAAGGGGCCAGGGTGAGATGGCTCATGCCTGTAACCCTAGCACTCTGGGAGGCCGAAGCAGGAGGATCACTTGAGCTCAAGAGTTTGAGACCAGCCTGAGCAAGAGTGAGACCCCATCTCTACTAAAAATGGAAAAAAAATTAGCCAGGTGTGGTGGTACATGCCTGTAGTCCCAGCTACTGGGGAGGCTGAGGCAGGAGGATTGCTTGGGCCCAGGAGTTTGAGGTTGCTGTGAGCTAGGCTAATGCCACAGCACTCTAGCTTAGGCAACAAGCTTTTTAAGCTTTTTGTCTTAAAAAAAAAAAAAAGAAAGAATGGTAAAGGAAGATCCAATTCTGACAATTATTTTACTACTGTATGTCTACCCAAGGAAGAATTTCATCATTTTTGCATTTTCTTATTGTTTTAGCCTTAGTGTATTTGGAACAGATGATAAATAATACTGACATAATATGTAGGCTAACAAAGAGCAAAATGTTTCAAAACACAGGAAAATTAAGATCCCTAAAATCCCATAAGGTAAAGACATAAAAAGGTCCAAAAGGCCCCTATGATAACTGTAAAAAAAATGAGTTTTATTCTATTTTTTAAAATAATATGTTTTCTCTTTTTAAGACCTCTAAAAAAGAATAAAAATCATGCAATGGCCTTCCTTACAGGGTTTGAAAAGGAAGTTCAAAACTGAAAACTTGAGCCAGGTGTGGGCACACCTGTATTCCCAGCTACTCAAGAGGCTAAGGCAGGAGGACTGCTTGAGCCCAGGAGTTTGAGGCTGTAGTGTGCTATAAATAGCCACTGTACTCCAGTCAGGGCAAGGTAGTGAGACTGTGTCTCTTAAAATAATAAGCAAGAAAGAAAGAAAACTGGGTCCAGCGGACACTGAGAGTACAATAAGGGTTAGGGTCTCCAATTTTAGTTTTAGTACTATTTAAATATATTCCTCTCCCAAGTGAAGATAAGAACTCAAGACCAGAAAGTTTCATTATCTTTACAAAAGTAAAAAATAGTATTAAAAAAAACTTCAAATAGTATAATAGGCTTCTACTACTACCACTAGGAGAAAACTGGTTTTAAAGTTGGATATAACCTTCAAAATATAAACTATGCACATCTAAACACATACAGGCACATACATCCACACACAGTTGGCACTCCTGTTTATGTAAACACCACAGGATCACACTACGCACGCAGTAACAGCTCTGCATCCTAACCCCACTCCTAGATCAAGGCCCCTCTCATGCCCAGGTACACAGATGCACACACTACGGTACTCCCTGGGGTAAGTGTATCCATTTTTTTTTAACCATTTCCCTAGTGATGGACATTTAAGCTATCTCCTAGTTTCCTCCATTACAGATAACTACAGCTATGACCATCTTGCTCCTAATACCTGAGACACTGAATAAAAGTCATCCTTTATTAGCACAAACCTCATATTTAAAAACAAAACAAAACAAATTCCATATACTTTCCACACTCAGGGCCTTTGCACCTGCCTTCCCTCTCTCTGGGAATGCATGCACTGTCCATGCTCTTTGCTCACCCGTAGTCTCAGTGGAAATGACTCTTCTTCTGGGAGGACTTCTCTAAACTCATCACCGTAACTCCAACCTAGATATTTTACGTCCTCCTAACCCTTGCCACTTTTCCATCCCAGCAGCTCACTACACTATTTGATGACATTAATGTTAACGTCTGTCACCTCCATCTGACTAAGCTCCACAGGGGAAGTGACAGTGCTGGCTGTTTTCACCTCAGGACCCAGCACAATGGCTGCCATGAAAGGACCAGACCATCCCTGCCCCGCACACAGAAAGTACTAGCTTTACTGGCTATCTTCTAGAGGAGATGAATCAGTCCAACGTACAATCACACGCGCTGACAATACTTAGACATGTGGTTCCTAAACTGACCAATCGCTCCAAGAGCACATTAACAATAACAGCAAAAGCAAAAGCCAAATTCCTGGGTCTTACCCTAGACCTACTGCATTAGAATCACATGGGTTGGGCCTAGGAATTTTTTTTTTTTTATTTTAAACTTCTCAAGTGATTGTGATGCAAAGAATCCACAAACCAGTGTTCAACAATCATTTATCAACCACTGGCTAGAAGGAACTGAGGAATACCCACACCATGTGACTCCAATTAGATTAGCACCAAAGTCAAGTTCTTAAAAAAACCTCCAAAAAAACTCAGATTACACTACCTTTTTGTTGTTTTAAAAAATCTCACCACCATACAGCTCATCCTTTTAACTTCACTAAATCCTCCTCTTTTAGGTTACAACCCATTTTCTTTTATTTGGTTCTCAGTGAGCCCTGAAACAGATCATCTCTGTTAGAATATGTGATTACACCAGAAAATGGAAACACAGCATAACAAAAGAAAAACAAATCCCTCCTGTGCGGCCAGCCATGAAGCCACAGTGTACCCTCCCAAGCTGGGTCGCCCTGGGTGTCAGCCAGTTATGACGGACCTCAGCACGCACCCTGCCCAGGGTATGCACATCTCATCACACACTTCACCCCCACTGTTCTATGCAAGATCTTGTTCTCTGTGAAACTGTCTCCTGGGAGGATCAGTCAAACGATATTCAGGGATACATTCTGGTGGCATTTCTTGCTGTGATTAAACAGAATCATGAAATCTCAATGTTTTCAATGGGTTCTTTCTGGATCTTTGGTGACTAGATTTGTGATAAGACTCTTCCATACCAGAGAGATTCACTAATGCTTTGGCCGCTTCAATGGCATGGAGTCACTGATTTCCTAAGAATTATTGATGTATTCCCATTTAGTCACACAACATTAAAATCCTTTTCCTATCGTAGTGGTTTTTTGGTTTTTTTGGTTTTTTTTGAGACAGAGTCTCACTCCGTTGCCCTGGCTAGAGTGCTGTGGTATCAGCCTAGCTCACAGCAACCTCAAACTCCTGGGCTCAAGCAATCCTTCTGCCTCAGCCTCCCGAGTAGCTGGGACTACAGGCATGCGCCACCATGCCCGACTAATTTCTATATATTTTTAGTTGGCTAATTAATTTCTATTTTTAGTAGAGACGGGGTCTTGCTCTTGCTCAGGCTGGTTCCATACTCCTGACCTTGAGCGATCCACCCGCCTTGGACCCCCAGAGTGCTAGGATTACAGGCTTGAGCCACCACACCCGGCCCTATCGTAGTGGTTTTAAAACATGTTCCCAAATTCTTTCACATTCCTATGGTCCAGAAGTGGAGTTCTCCACACTGGAAATGTACTAAATGCCACTGAATCGTATACTTAAAACGGTTAAAATGGTGAATTTATGTTATGCAATTTTTACCTCAATTTAAAAAAATAAATAAATAATGGGATTCTATTTATTCTTCCTTTGAATCTGGGCTCTGCTCCTGTTTGATCTATAGAATATGACAGAAGCGATGCTGTGATTTCTGGGCCTAAGCCTTAAGAAACCAGTAGCTGCTGGGTACAGCAGCTCACGCCTATAATCCTAGCATTTTGGCAGGCCAAGGGAGGAGGACTGCTTGAGTCCAGGAGTTGGAGACCAGCCTGAGCACCATAGTGAGACCCTGTCTCTACAAAAAATTTAAAAATCAGCCAGGCGTAATGGTGCATGCGAGTAGTCTCGGCTACTTGGGAGGCTGAGGTAGGAGAATCCCTTGAGCCCAGGAGTTTGAGGTTGCAGTGAGCTATGACTGTGCCACTGTACTCCAGCCTGGGCAACAGAGCAAGACCCCATCTCAAAAAAAAAAAAAAAAAGAGGAGGAAGGGAGGAAGGAAGGAACTGGCAGCTGCTTCCTATCTTCCAGAGCACTCACTCTTGGCACCCAGCCACCATACCATGAGGAAGTATAAGTAGTCCTCACATAGGTCCACCAAGAGAGGATCTGAGGTCCCCGGGCCAGAGCCCCAGCTGAGCTCCCAGCTGCCAGCCAGCACCATCTTGAAAGGAGATCCTCCAGCCCCCTGCAGAGCCACCTCAGCCAAAGCCATGAGGAGCAAAGACAAGCTGCCAAGCCCTGCCGTAATTGCAGATTCAGGAACAAAACAGATGACTGAAGATGTTTAAATCACCACTAAGTTTTGTGATGGTTTGTTATGTAGCAATAGATAACAAACAATTCTATACAATAAAGAGTGGCTGGTCAAAAACAGCTTCAGAAAATTCTCTGACCCAGTACCATAAATCACAGCAGATTCTGACAAGCATAATCTTTAGCACTAAAGAATTCATCCACACATGTTCTTCACAGCTCAACTGAATCACAACCTTTCTAACATGCTCACACCATATTATGTCATTCAAAACTATGCCATAGAGTGAAAAAGAAGGTATCTGACTTTCTTGCTAACAAATTTAAAAAGGAAAAAGGGAGGAAAAGCAAGATAGCCACAGAGCACAAAATCCTGTGTAGGCTATCAAATAATAACAATTATGGACAGTTGTCAATGCACCTTCCTAGAAAACGAAACTTGAGGTGATGTCCTTCCTCCCACCCTCCTGGAAGTATTCCAGGAGGAAGCCTCAGCTCTGTTCTCTCCTTACCTCCAGCCTCTCAGGCGGGGGCTCGTTCTGCAGGATCCTCAACGCTTTAGCAGCAGCATCATGTTTGGCAGCCTGTCTCGTCTTTCCTTTCCCATTAAATTGCTGTCCTCCCACAGAAAGTTCGACTTGATAAAGTAAAGGTGGAACTGGAAATGGGTAAAAGTACCTAAAAAGAAAAAGGGGTTAGGAAAATTATAGGCTGGTAAGTTACCCATACATTTCCAGGCAACCCAGGTATTTCCTTCATCATGGTCCTAATCACATTAGCGTTTGCTTGCTAGTAACACTCATCAATATATCCAGAGATTTCAGAAAAGTTTAAACTGGATTAGAATTGCTACATAGTATAAGCAAATAGTATTTGCAATTGAAATATGTGTTTCACAAAATACAGTGGCTTATAAATTATGAGTTCAATTTATAATGCTAACCTATACTGATGAAATCTAAAACAGATCAGGCTTCGGCTGAGACAGAAACTTAATTTGCTACCTTCTGAAACATTAGATTTGTACTTGCATGTCTCCAATAAGAGGCAGGGAATTTTAAAGCATAAGTCTTTTCGAAAGGACCCTCATTTCTAGAAATCCCAACAACCTATAGCCTAGCAGAGCCCAGTTCCTTACATTTCAGAGTGTATATTTTTAAAATGGCTCTGGCCCCCTAAGGAGGGCAGAGAAATGAAGACTTCCATTTTAATCATCAATCTAACCACGAATGTCTTATTATCATAGGAGGTTTTCAACATATGGCATTTTCAGGTTTAAATTAATATTTTACTTTACCCAAGACTATAAAGCACACAAGTCCAAAAGTCAAAAAGTACCCAATAAACAGTAATCAGGGGAAATCTACAAATGCTGAGAATCATGGTGTTGCAGAGTCGTGTTCAAATACAATTCATTTACATAAAGCAGTTACAAGGGTGATCTTTAATCAGGCTGCCTGGGAGCATCAGGCACACTACTAGTGAGGAATACGGTCAAAAGCATTCCGACAGTACTCAAGAGCACTAAGACACAGTTCCAAAGGCACAAGCACAATTAAGACCAAATCATTACTCATTCCACAACCAACAGATATTATTCTACATAAAAGATCAGCTATGTTTTCATCTTTATTGTACCAAAAAACCAAAACTCACACATACCTCGGGGGATAAGCACCTCCTCTCATGTTGTAGTTATAGGTGGACTGCATCCGAGAGTAGGGATCAACAGGTTTATACATTGGTTTTTTTCCAAGTTTCATGCACAGTGCATTTAGCTCTACGGTAGGGGTTACACTTTCTGCAAGAAAGAATCAACACAAAGAACTACAATTTTCTGATATGAGAAAGATGTTTTCTAAAATCAAAAAGATTTGTTAATTGGATTTGTGATGCATTACATAAAAGGGAACTGAGTACTTCACTACTAGGCATCAGATCAGGAAATCCAAAAATCTGCGGTGGCGTAGATTTCTCGATATTAATACACAGTCAACAGCACAAAATCCACTCTCAGGACTATTAGAGGGAGCAACAATTTAACCCAAGCTATTACCAGTGAAAGCCATCCAGTACAGTTATCAGAAATAAGTTCCAATATACATCAAATTTTTCACAGTTAAAAAATCCCATGTGGGCCGGGCACGGTGGCTCACGCCGGTAATCCCAGCATTCTGGGAGGCTGAGGTGGAAGGATCGCTCAAGGTCAGGAGTTCGAAACCAGCCTGAGCAAGAGCGAGACCCCGTCTCTACTAATAATAGAAAGAAATTAATTATATACTTTCTGTATTGTATAATTTCTGCACAATTCTGTAATTGCCTGTAGTCCCAGCTACTCGAGAGGCTACAGCAGGAGGATTGCTTGAGCCCAGGAGTTCAAGGCTGCAGTAAGCTATGACTGTGCCACTGCACTCCAGCCTGGGCAACATAGTGAGACCCCATCTCTAAAAAAAAAAACAAATACAACACTTTGATATCAAACACAGAACAATACTAGCAATGGCAAAATTCAACTTAAATGCACACAAAAATCCACTGTAAAATGCCTCGTTAGGATGTACGTAGAAAGAAATAAAAATGACTTGGTTCAGAGTTACTATAATTGGTTCAACTAAATTTAGTGCATGAATCAAATTTATAAGAGTATCTTTGGGGTTTGTACAATTGGAGGGCCACATGAGTTACCAGTCTCTCTCTTCCTCACATTAAAATTATATTTTTTGCATAATTCACATACTTGCATTTTAAATACAGCCTGAAGTTTTAGTTTTTGTTTTTCTGAGACAAGGTCTGGCTCTGTTGCCTGGGGTAGAGTGCAGTGGCATGATTGATCATAGCTCACTGCAACCTCAAACTCCTGGGCTCAAGCAATCCTCCTGCCTCAGCCTCCTGAGTAGTTGGAACTACAGGTATGCACCACCACACCTGGCTAATTTTTTAAAATTTTTTGTCTTGCTATCACCCAGGCTGGTCTCAAACCCCTGTTCTGAAGCTATCTCCCCACCTCAGTCTCCCAAAGTGCTAGGATTACAGGCGTGAGCCACCACACCTGGCCAGCCTGAATCATTTTAACAGAACCTCTGACCCACAGAATTTGTCTATAGTAGACAACAAATATGAAGTATACAACAAAGAATTCAAAAGCAAAAAGAAAGTTGTGACCAAGATCTTCCCAGATTCACTCCTGCATACCAAGGCCTGGGATGACTTCAGGCACCTGATGGCCAACCCTTCACCAGACACACTGCTTGATTAGTATTCTCCCTGGTGGTCTTCTGTTTGAAGAGATATTACCTACTTTTGTATTTAAGTAATAAATATTTACATTTTCTCATTCTTTTTAATGATCAGGAGACATATAACTGACTTCTAACTAACAAATTATAATCAACATTACCACACTGACTTGACATGATTCCACCTAAAACTTATATTCTTGATAATCTCTACAACTTTATCAAGGGAAAAGATGTACTTCAATTAAGCCTTTCTGAAATCTTAGAAAACGTTTGGTGACATCCCACCCTTCCTACGACCACTTTTCCAGATTGCCAGGAGTTGAGGGACAGTAGATTGGGAACCACTGCTTCAGAGTGAAATTAAGGATTCCTAAAAGATAAACATTTGCTACTGGTAATGTATAACCTGTGCTTTTGACATCAACAGTTAAGAAATTATTTACATGAATTCCGAATGTATACCCCTAGACAAAATTTTTTTTGTTTTTTTGTTTTTGTTTTTGTTTTTTGAGACAGTCTGGCTCTGTTGCCTGAGCTAGAGTGCCATAGCATCAGCCTAGCTCACAGCAACCTCAAACTGCTGGGCTCAAGCGATTCTCCTGCCTCAGCCTCCCGAGTAGCTGGGACTACAGGCATGAGCCACCATGCCCGGCTAATTTATATATATATATATTTTGTTGTTTGTTTTTTAGTTGTCCAACTAATTTCTATTTTTAGTAGAGACGGGGTCTCGCTCTTGTTCAGGCTGGTCTCCAACTCCTGACCTTGAGCGATCTTCCTGCCTCAGCCTCCCAGAGTGTTAGGATTACAGGCATGAGCCACCCCGCCTGCCCCCTAGACACACTTTTAAAAGGAACCTATCTTGGCCCATGCATAATACCTGGATTCCTTCCCTTGCTACGAAAAGGGCGAGCTATGGGCTTAGGAAATTGTGTTTCTTCCAAAGCTTTGGCAACAGCTTTATGTTAAGCTTTTTTTATTCCTTCTTTTTTTGAGATAAGGACATGCTCTGTCATCCAGACTAGAATGCAATGATGTGATCATAGCTCACTACAGCCTCAAACTTTTTTAATACTAGTTCATTTGATTTCCCAGTGCTGATTTCCAAGTGTTAGCTGTATTGTAAATACCTACAAATGAAAAGTGTGAACTCTCAATTCATGGAACCTGATGCCAGTTGTAGTAGGTCAATTGGATCTTGAACACTTTTAGAGTCATGGCTTAAGAGGCCTGGTCACTATCTTGGTAATTTATCCTGTCACCCCTTTTTACTTTTTTGTTGTTTTTATAAATAAAAAAAAGACTGTTTATGTATGCAGTAACTAACACCAGAAACTCTTTCAATTACTTCTCATGAAGGATATTTTGCAAACTTGATTTTAGACACATTAAGACAATGTTTGTTTTGATGCTGTTATGTGTTTATAGACACTTGTCTAAAAACATAACCTCCTTAGGACAAGTTTGGGCAAGTTTGGGAATGTCAGCCAGGTTCTAAAATGCTGCCTTCCACTTTCCTAAGACTGTACTATTCAGACATTGCCTCCACATTCAGATGAAAATCAGATCCACAGCAAGCAAAGATCTCAAAGTGTTTCTGAACTCAGCTCAAAGGAGGCATCCGAATAGCTTCTTTCCTCCTTTTTAAGGTAACCCAGTGTACATCTCCATTCTTAAAATTAGGTTATGTTAATCCCATCACCATTAAATTAATACTCAGGCAAAAAACTGTGACTCATCATCGGACAGTGATTCTTAAACTTTGCTGTGCAACTGAAGAACCACCTGAGAAGGTTGGTAAAGGACAGATGCCCAGATCCTACCCTCAGAGATTCTGACATGAAAGTGGGACCTGAGCATGTGTATTTTTAGTAAGTTCCCAAAGTGGTTCTGATGAACCCCAAAGTCTTAAGATTCCCTGCTTTGGAATTTAGCAAATCAACTAAAGCTTTGGGTTTTCTGATTTTATTACCGGATATCACTTTATCCTATTTACAAATAATTTACAAGGAAAACACTGGTTTGAGTATGTTCAGGTTATTCAAATTTGGTGCCTGTGGGGATGGGGACAATGTGCTTTCATAATTGATTTTCTTGTTCAGGATTCCCTTGATGCATAACTTCCGCTAAAAGGGAAATTTATTTTTTTTTTTTTTTTTGAGACAGAGTCTCACTTTGTCGCCGGGCTAGAGTGCCATGGTGTCAGCCTAGCTCACAACAACCTCAAACTCCTGGGCTGAAGCGATCCTTCTGCCTCAGCCTCCCAAGTAGCTGGGACTACAGGCATGCACCACCATGCCCAGCTAATTTTTTCCTATATATATTTAGTTGGCCAATTAATTTCTTTCTATTATTAGTAGAGACGGGGTCTCGCTCTTGCTCAGGCTGGTTTCGAACTCTTGACCTTGAGCTATCCACCTGCCTCGGCCTCCCAGAGTGCTAGGATTACAGGTGTGAGCCATCGCGCCCGGCCTAAAAGGGAAATTTTAAGGAATCCTCCATCCCCCTTGAAACATCAGGGATCTCCCAGGTATGTTAAGCAGTTCACAAGGTTATTCATTTAAATACCAACAGCATGAACTCAAAACTCAAGACAGCAGGGAAGTCAAACCACAGAAGCCCACAATGCGGTACAATCCCTGGGTCACTCTGGTGATTGTTTCATGGAAAGATGCTGAAAGGGAACATACTAAAAAAGCAAAAAAGAGTTACTCTCATCAACAGTCTTGCCCTTCTCCAGTGCTTTCCCCTTCCGACACTGTTTGCCACTCCTGATGCATTCTGTTGGTAGCAAAGTCAGAATCTTGGTTTTGATAGAATTAAAAGTATACCACACCTCCAATTTTTAAAAAGTCACCCAGGAGAGAACAAATTCTCCTCTTTGGACAACTTGTGGGGGGAAGAAAATGCGATTATAGATAAACACACAGCCAAACTACCTAAAGTACTAGAAGTTCAAGTGAGACAAGTACATATGCCAAAATATAATAAAAATAGTTAATAAAGGGAATCCGAAAGTTAAGGTCTGCAAAAAAAAATCCTGTAGAGGAAACACAACAGTTATAGAAAATGACTAATTATCTTTTAAGTATAAGAAAACTTTTCAAATGTAATTATGCTTTAACACTTTTAAACTAGTTTCATGTGAGTGGGAAATTTGTTTTTCTTAAATGCATAATGGCTTAATAATAGCTACCACTTCGTAAGCATTTACTAAGTGCCAGGCATCTCACTCCACACTTTACCATACAGTCTCTCATTTAATTCTCACAGTGAACGTATTCAGCCCATCCCCATTTTACGGGTGAGGATGCTGAGGTTCAAAAAAAGTAGTAACCTGCAAGTTACTATTTACACAAAGCAAGCAAGAAGCTGAGATTCAAATCCAGATTTGTCTGACTCCAAAGGCCACGCACCTAACCGTGCTATGCTGTGGTGCCTATTCATGACTGTGCTTAACGTTACTTTTAGTCAAATGAAGAGAAACTTGATTGCACTCAGGCTTAATTTAAGGTTTGCATGTGAAGAAAAATGATGCATAATGAGATAAATAACTCATTCGTAATAATGTTATTGCTGCTGCAAGGCTAGGATCCTAAACAGGAGGCCGAATTCCTTATTACTCATCCTATATCCCCTTACACTTCAGCTGCAAAAGATAACTCCAGATACGCAAGAATTAAGTTCCAAGATGTACATTATTACAGATACCAAACAAGTTTCAAAGACTAAATTCCTGAATAACAATTAGCAAAATTTCAAGTTATACTCAGTCCTTCATTCTCTAAGAGGAATGCTGAGGATAAATGAAATCATAGACAACCCAAAATACCCACCTTTGAGACTAATTTCTACCTTGCATCTTCGTATCTTTTGCCTAGATTGCCAACAAAGGACAAAACTGATTTTGCATCATCTCCTCTTCCTGCCCAGTCTAAGGCCCATGTGCAAACAAGCAGGAAAGGAGGCAGAGGTAGGTTACAGACAGCAGGAGGCCCAGACCCTGGAAGACTCATGGGAAATCAATCACAGGGGCTGGAGAACTGTCTCTATTCAGAATCCCAAACAACCACACAGTAAGGAATTTTAAAATCCAAATATTCCAAAAAGAACCATACCTTTTCTGCAAGGATGAAAAAAGAAGCAACTCTTCAAAAATCTATACTTTTGCATCTCTCTCAGATGACCTCAGTAATTTGAAAATACATACTTTGAACCACAGCACCATTTTCAAGAGTATAAAATGATAGAAAACATTCCTGGTGGGTTATAAATGCACAAGCAGTATGGACAATATTTACCTTATGGTGAGCTGGAACTCACTCACACAAAAACTTACGCTGAGGCTGAATCTTGTTGAAATGGGCTAACTCATTCACAAGACACACTGAGGTTTTCTCTTTGGGGTTTGCCATGTTAGAAGGAACTGAAAAATAACATAAGACCACTGAAGTCAACTAGCAGTACATAAGACTGCTATTCTCCCGGGGAAATGAAAACAGAGGAAAAACCAACTAAAGGATTTAGGCAGCAGTGATGCAAAACTGCAAACCACACTGGGAGCACACATCTAGAGAAGACACAACCGGGGTCTTTTCTGAACCGGTTGATGCCAGGTAACCCACGAGAGGGTGTATCTTCAAAAGACAGAACGGAAGTGAGGGGAATAACTAAACCACAACAGGCAAGCAACATGTGAACTTAAAGTGCTGCTATCAAAACTAACCAAGGGGATAACAAGGAGGTCTTCTAAGTGGAGAGACACTGGTTACCGAAATAGTACAGTTGCCAGCTGTGCTCTGTTCATTGTTTCACCAAATTCAACAGGCCAGTACCATCTTTCAAACAATGTCATTCTCCACAGAGCAAACTGCTCAATACTGGGGCATCCCCTAGTCTTTCCTCTAGAGGCTGCCATCTTCACACTTTAACTATTTCTGACAATTCTATAAGTAAAATAAAATGGCCTTGGTGGGCAAGAATTTTACAAAGTCAATAGGATTTAGATATAAGAACATATGAGAAGAAAAGCAATAAATCCCTGAAATAGTCTGCGCCTTTTCCTTTTAAGACAGTCTCATATGACAAACTTGGGAGAAAGTGGATCTCTAGAATGCTATCTGGTGAATCAGTGCAAGGAATTCTGGAAGTAGTGTGGAAGATGTCACGCAGATGAGAATGGGAGAGACAAACACTTTAGGAAGAGATTTACAAAGCAAAGGAAATGAGAGGGCAAAGAAGGAAATGGAAGGGAAATTGTCAGGCCTAAGGAAGGAGTTCAAAATATTTTGTTATAAGCTGACGCTGGTATGGAGACACCCATACGGACACCCCACTTATTTAATTGGTCTTGATACTTTGGTGGGAGAAAGGGGATGGGAAGCAGAACATTTTTTTTGGTTTTGTTTCCCCAAGTGTTTCAAGTCTTTTCTGACAATGAGTATCTTTAGTTCATTCATTTTCCTCATAATCCAATTTGAATGCTTCTAAACTTATCTCCCTTTTAAAAGTCTCTGCTTCTTTATCCAATTTCTAATTGGTCCTCGCTATGATTTCTAAGCTACTTCTGGAACTCCCAGACTTAAACTTACTTGTTCAAAATAAAAATTAATAAATGCCAATGCACTCTTTTGCTTTCTAGTAAATCTGCTGCTCTGTTGCTTGGGATAAAATCTTACAGACATACAAAAAGGAGGCTTACGCACATACAAGAGTTCTTTGTCAGTTCTGGGAAATAATTTTAAATGCAGAATTTTCCCATACAACAATGAATATCCACCAAAGTGGCATTTATGGTTCAATTCTTTCTGCCAGCCACCACTCTACAACAGACTAGGCTTTACAGTTTGAACAGTTTTTAATTCTTTCTTACAACTTAAAATGGTCTGTCAACTGAGGCCTCTGTCAACCCCATGTAACCAGTGTTCTACATCTGGGATAAAGAAGTATGGATGGTAGTACTTTTTTCTGCTTCTTGAAGGTAAATGTGAGAGCTCCCTACATCTGCAACCTACTTATCAGATCAAAAAACAGGCTAAGAAAACATTTGAAATAGAAGACACTTGGATTCGCATGCTTACCTGCAGCTGCACTGGTGGATGTAATAGATGCAGAGGGTAAAGCAGAGTTTTGAATAGGTCTACCTGCATGTTCAGAGGGCAGAGAGCTAGTAGTAGAAGGAATACTCATCAAAGGCTGTGAGAGAAGAGACTGGTTCTTGTTCAGTATTTGGCTCCCTGAGAGAGCAGCAGATGGGTTCTGAACTTGCACTTGAACTTGAGACATGGTCACTTTCAACAAAAGTGAGTAAGTGCAGGTAAACAGCTTTCAGTGCAGGTTAATTCAGTGCTATGAAGTCTAAAGTTCTACCTAAAAGTTGTAAGGGAAAGAAAATAAAAAAGGTAAATTATAGAGGAGATACATAATTGCCAGTGTTCAGTCAAAATTGGTGTCACCTACTCAGTTATGAAAATAGCCCAGTTCAGCATACAGCTATGCTGACTTATTAGAAATGTTTCTCTTTGGTATACAGTAAGTTTCCTGGCCTTGTGACTTTCCCCCAGTGTTTTAAAAATGATTTTACTAATGCAATACCCATATGCTCTGCATGTTCACTTTACAAAGAGAATCAGCAGGGTATGACAGTATTTATTGTTGAATATTAAGAATTATAACCTATAGCTTACATTCAAAAATGCAAATTTAAAAGTATGGAAAGATTTTCATGGTATATGGGATATAGTAATGGTTCCTGATCTCAAAATTATGAGAAACTGAAAGCAAACTAGGTTTAACAGGTGAATGTGACACTGCTCCCACTTAAAGGCCAAGGCTTTAGACTGACAGCCTTAGGGTTTTTCTTTAAGTTGACTGAGGGAAAGAAGGAGGTTCTTCTGCTGTTTCTTTTTCCCCATGACAATAAAAGATGTATTTGTTTTCCTAAGAGGTTTGTTTGAGATGTTCTGATTTAATTACAGACCCCAAACAAGAAAACTGTTACACCCACATCAAGGCCCCCAGATCCTGAGAAGTGATCTGAATAACAAAGATGGTTCAACAGTATTTTTACTATTAAAAGAGTGGAGAAGATGAAGGAGAGAGGAACAGATTACAGACTAGAAATTTTACTGGTGTGGCTGGGAGGTTAGGGAGCACAGGAGACTGTTTACTTCATCTTTTAAATTAGGAGGATAGCAAAGGGATTATTCATAAATACATTTAAATCTCTTTACAAGTCAAAAATAAGGAAAGTTATGCTCATTTTCATGATCATCCTTCAAAAAGCTGAAAATGTTTTAAGTGAGTCAAAAGTACTTAAAAATAACCAGTAGTACCAAAGAACAGAAATAACAGGTCAGGAAATAGCCAACCAAAGGAGAAACCAGCAAACCAACTAATTAGTAGTTCTCTTGCAGAGAAACTGTTCGTTACCTTAATCTTTTAAAAAGTCTCAAAATGACTTTTAAAACTGGACCTCTAGAAACAGAGGAATGACCAGAGCAATTAAGACACTTGCATGGGGAGAGGAGAGGATCCGGGGGATGGACATGCTTGAAGCTCTGACTTCGGGAAAGAAGGGGGGGAGGCAACACACGTAACCTAAACATTTGTGCCCCCATAATATGCTGAAACAAAAGAAAACAGAAAAAAGAAAAAGATAAAGTCCCGGCACATCCTCTCTTGCTGGAAGCAAAAGGACGGCAAAACTCAAAAGAAACTCAGCTAAAATATGACTTTGGATAGCAGAGGCATAAGCATTACCTTATTCAACAAATTGCCCCAAGAGTGCAGTTGTTCTGCATTTACTTTCGGAATCAGAACAAAATAACAAAGGAGGTCCACTAAAGATCTAGATAACGGTCTTAGCAGACGCATTGCCAGTGTTAAGAAACAAGTCCACAAGTTTAGAACTCAGCTATGATCTTGTTTCACTGGTTTCTTATTTTTTCCCTTCAGCTGCCAAAATAGAAATATTACTCTCTCTTCCCATCGCTTACTCCTTTTCCCTTCCCTGCTTTTTCAAAAAACTGTTGTTTTGAGAGCGTTTTTTACAACAACAAAAAATCACTTATAGCGTACTTACAACTTCACAACACCAATTATGAGTGACAAGGTCAAAAAATAAGCAAATGGCTCACACCTGTAATCCTAGCACTGTGGAACGCCGAGGCAGGAGGATGGCTCAAGGTCAGTTCGAAACCAGGCTGAGCAAGAGTGAGACCCCCGTCTCTATTAAAAATAGAAATTAATTGGCCAACTAAAAAATATATATATAAAAAAATTATCCAGGCATGGTGGCGTATGCCTGTAGTCCCAGCTACTTGGGAGGCTGAGGCTGAAGGATCGCTTGAGCCCAGGAGTTTGAGGTTGCTGTGAGCTAGGCTGATGCCATGGCACTCTAGCCCAGGCAACACAGTGAGACTCTGTCTCAAAAATAAATGAATAAAAAAAATAAGCCAAAAGCAAAGCATCTGTTCTAGAGTCTAGCCCCATGCCAGAATGAGCATCCCCAACTGCCCTGGGCAGCTCTGAGAGTCTGAGACTCTGAATGAACACCTAAATTTAGAAAGGGTGAGGCTCAAAGGGATATTTTTTGGTTAATGCTGTCTAAAGCAGGCCCACTGCCAGCAATTCCAGTAATAGTCATAAATACATAGGTTTTCTAGAAGCTGAGAAAGGAACAGGCTTTTAATTAAGACTGCCCTCAAACATGTTAACCTGAAGTTCACCTGAAGAAGTTGTGTCTTTCTAACAATTGGCTGAAAAAAGCAGTTCAAAACTACAAATAAAAAAATGTTTAAACTCTCCAAATAAGACTGTGTACTTCACAAACTTCAAATTTCCAACATGACACATTACAATTCAACACACAGTATGAATTTGCTCGTAAATTTTTAGTCACTTGCTAATTTAACACTTTTATGTCTCTTCTTTAAGCCTGAACAAAGCATCTAAAGCAGTGGTTCTCAACAAGGGGTAATTTTGTTTCCCCAGGGGACATCAGCCAAGGTCTGGAAAGGTTTTTTGGTTGCCACAACTAGTGGGCTGGGGGGTGGGGGAAACCTACTGGTGTCTAATGGGTGGAGAGGCCAGGAACATTGTTTCAAGTATACATATGCTAACTCACAAAATAAAATCTTATTAATGTAGTAAGTAGCTTTTATATATATATATATATATATTTTTTTTTTTTTTTTTTACTCCAGTAGCTTACATTCTTAAACATGAAAAGAAAATTCCCTTTCCATCTCAAAAGGCTCTAAAAAAATTGATGGTAATATTTGAGTACCCAAACAGATCCTCCTCTCACAAGCAGAAGCCTGGATGGGCATCGCTGTTGTGAATGGGGGGTGGACGGAATACACTGTTTACCCACATAATTCAAAGAACAAATAAAACTTTCCACTACTGATATTTATATAGTTCACAGGTATTTATATAGTTCAGGGAAATAATGGAATTTCGGAAAAACTACTTCTGCATTAATTTTGAACCTGCTGCTCTACAGTACTGTCCTAAAGATCAAATCCTTAAATGCAAAATTAAGTCCTTTCCGTTAAACTTGCCCTTGTTCACCAGGCAAACTAAGAATTCAGGAGATCAAAATGCTTCATTAGAGTCTTCTTAGAGACAAAAAATATTTTATATACAGCAAAATTAGGCTGAAAAGTTTAAAACAAATATTTTTTAGATCTTGCTGACACTGGAAACCCCTTTGCCTATGAAGCCTGGTTGTACTGTTATTTCCCTGGCTCCTTGCTTCCTGCCTCCCACACAAAGAAGGCCTTTAATCTGTTTTTTTTTTCCTACTTGGAGGGCTTTACACATCACCTCAATTTTAAAATATACTTATCTTATTCTCAAGCCCTAAATTATGGATCATATATAGGCATTATAACACTAAGAGGGGTAAAATGATGGCATTATAGGTTATTTCTTTTAAAAGTTTCCTTAATTCCAAGTCACCCCAGGTCCTAATACTGGCATGGTAACACAAAAATGTTCTCATACAAATAGTCACTGGGCGTAGTGGCTAGTGGCTGTAGTCTCAGCTATTTGGGAGGCTGAGGTGAAACGACAGCTTGAGCCCAGGAGTTCAAGACCAGGCTGGGTGATACAGCAAGACCCCATCTCAAAAAATAAAAAGAAAAAGAATCTCACCTTGACTGGCAGCTACCATTTTACAAGTGTCAAGTACTTTTTATGGGTTGTGGGGATGAGGAATCTGGGCACACGAACTCTACGAAAACATTTTTTTAAAATTATACATTATGTGCTAACAAGTGATCAGACACAACATGCATATTCCTTACTCATCAGCGAACCTACCAAAACTAGACTATACTGAGCACAGAGTGTAAGTAATTTCTTTAATATACAAGAAGGCAGATCCTTCTAGAAATGGTTTACAAAAATCTCTACAATAGTGCTTAATTTTATTCACTTTCAACTAACAGACTGTTAAATCTTTGTAGTATCAGGCCGGGCGTGGTGGCTCACGCCTGTAATCCTAGCACTCTGGGAGGCCTAGGTGGGAGGATCACTCAAGGTCAGGAGTTCGAAACCAGCCTGAGCAAGAGTGAGACGACATTTCTACTACAAATAGAAAGAAATTAATTGGCCAACTAAAAATATATATAGAAAAAATTAGCCAGGCATGGTGGCACATGCCTGTAGTCCCAGCTACTCGGGAGGCTGAGGCAAGAGGATCGCCTGAGCCCAGGAGTTTGAGGTTGCTGTGAGCTAGGCTGACGCCATGGCACTCTAGCCCAGGCAACAGAGTGAGACTCTTGTC
>CAUYRT010070864.1:0-22838 GCA_963574885.1 Lepilemur ruficaudatus
ATGCCATGGCACTCTAGCCAGGGCAACAGAGTGAGACTCTGTCTCAAAAAAAAAAAAAAGTGGAATTCTTTAGTCAAAGGTTCTGTACATTTATATTTTATAGATACTACTAAATTGCCCTGTATTTGCCTTTAAAAACATTTCTTACCTACCATCTGTTAATGTTTGGAGCACAGTTGCATTTTTATCATATATAAAAATTTAAGGGATAAAATCATCTTTCTTTCATCATTTACATTAGCTTTTGTTATTAACTGCTTTCACTTGTTCTAGGCTCAGCTATCTTCATTTATGACATTTTACTTTTTTCATAGGATAATTAGATCCTCTGGTTTCCTTTTTCTTCCTTTTACTTTTTAAAAACTTCATGACAGAGCTTATCAATTATGATTCCCATTTGATGGACAGGAGCCAGGGCGATTAAAAGGTATGCAATTGACTCAGTATAACCTAGTAAAAGCACTGGTTCTCTTAAATTCTGCTGACCACTTAGCTTGCAGAGTAAAATCACACAGTCCTTTTCCAAAAGCTATAAATGAGGACGTCAAACACAAGATTTTGCATTTTGTCTGACCAAGGGCAAGTTTCTGTAAATAGTGCCCAGTCATCTGTCTCCAGGTCTGTCCTGATGTAGCTTCTCTCTGTGCTGCCTTTCTCCCAAAGCCGGGGCCTGCAGTCAAGGTCGCTCCTTTCCCAGCCTTAGGGTATGAGTCCAGTTCTCTGTGCCGCCTCGACCCTGCCCCCGGTAAAGGACAGCTGAGTTTTTGCAGAAATCACATCCAGTCGTTATTGCCTTGCAAAGGAGGAATAGAGAATCCCTTAGATAATGATGGTGTTTGAAACATGAGCTAATTACTGTACTTAACATGCTTTTTTAATTTTTTCTCTTTGAAGCTCAGAGATCCAAGTACAAGGGAGAATATATTTCTTTTTCAGCAGATAGCATACCAGTTACACTGCATGTCAACTAGTAATGGGGTTCAATGATTTTTCTTTAAAGCAATTACAAGGTGCATGTTTATTTTTTTAGTTCATGATTTGCACTTATATTTTATTGTCTGTTTCTTTTTCTCAAGTGGAAATGCAGAAAATCCATTACTGTTTGTTGACAGTTTTGATTAGTTGAATGCTACCTAAGTAAATTTTTTGGTGTGATTCTTCTTCCCAATTTTCTAAGGGAAAGCAAATCTTGAGTGCTATTTCCTACCTTAGTCTCCAAAGTTTTTATGATTTCTTTATGCTTTTGTTCTCAGGGAGACCCGGCAAACGAGTCATGGGCACAATGCAAGGTGGAGACTCTGATGATGATGTGAGTGTTGACCAACTCCCTGTAGCAATTCTGTGCTTTGTGCTCTTGGGCCGTCCTCATAAACTAGACCAGCTGAGTTGCTGCCAGCAGCCAGGGCACTGTCTGTTCTCAGCCCAGCCCACCGCTTGATTTATGGCAGAGTTTGGCCTCCTAAGGTGCTGGACTCTTTCTTCTTTTCTTTGCTTGTTAATGGCTCATTTCTTTTCAAATGAATGTGCTTGTTCTACTTTTTTTGCCTTCTCACTGTTCTTTCCATTCTTGCTTTCCAAAGATGGAAGCAGCACCAGCTCTCTTAGGTAAATGCAAGACTTCCAGCTCCAAGAAGCAGGTTGGTTTCTTTTTTGCCTCGTCTGCTTATTGGTGTGTGTCAGCCTGCTCAGGGCCAGCAGAGGGCCTTTCCCCAGGAGTGATGCTTCCTCTCTCCTGGGCAGGAAGCTACTGAAAGTAGATTACAGTGTGGGATGGAATCAACCGAAGGTCCCATGCTAAGGAGAGGCAAGAGCACTGACCCAAGAGATGAGAAAAGCTGTGGTTGGGGAGTTATCAGGCACTATAACCTAGAAATGAAGGGATAATGCTGCCCACTGTGGGTCAGGACCAGGCCTCCCTTCTGCTCCATTCTGGGGAAGGAACATGGAAACAGCACTCTCCCCAGACCAGGGTCTCAGGGAGGCTGGGCAAGAGGGTGAGACGTCAGGCTGCCGGCGCCTTGCGCTTCATTGGGTGGATAACTGACTAGAGGACTTAACCAGAAGGGAGACCAAGGGTCCTTGGCAGCATCAAGTTGTCAGGACTGCACTGTCTGTCACTCAGACTTCGTTCTTTGTTGCAGTCCTGTGTGCTGCTCAGCCCACATGGTGCAGGGGAGCAAGGCTGAGACCTGTCACATCTGCAGCAAGTGGATGCTGGAGGCATGGCAGTAGTGGCTGCACAGAGACAGAAACAGGGCCTTATGTTCTTGTGCAAAGATTCGCTTGCCCACAGTGTACACTGTTACAGAAATTCACAGGAGGGAGCCATCACTCAGGTTGCTGGGCAGGGTGCACAGAGAAGATCAGGCCTTGAATTCATAGGAGATGGTCTGTAAAGAAGCAGAGAGACCACCTCAAAAATATTTTTTTTAACAAGGTAGAGCATGGATGGTTAAATAGCTTCTGTCCATCCATCTTATCCATCTAAGATGGAAATAGAGTCTGGCTTGGGAGCTGGTGGGGCTTGGAAGCGCCATCCGGCCTCGTCCCTTAGGATTTGCTTTTGCACTTCTCGGAATGAACAGTTTAGTTGCAGCTGTGCCTTGTTGCTGTTTATGTCAAGCAGGCCATGTCCATGCATCCTCCCAGGCACAGAATTCGTCCTTCATGTGTTTGCTCAGTCACTGAGCATGTATCTGCTGAGTGCCTGTCACATGCCAGGGACCGTTACAGATGGTGGGGGAGTAGAAACAAAGGCCCTGCTCACACAGGTTCGGACAGTAGCGGTGAAGCACACATAGCAGGGCATGAGTGTTAGACGAGAAATAAGCACACGCAGGGGACAGGGAGTGATGTCTTTGGTGTGGCTGGGAGACCTCTGATATGGGGATGTTTGGGCAGAGGCCTGAGTGAAAGGAGGGAGCCATAGGGCTGAGGTGGAGTGAACTGGGTACAGAAGGAGAGAGAGGGGTTCACAGGATGTGATGACTCCGCATTCCCTTTAGGGTGACAGGAAGGCACTGGAGAATTGTGAGCCCATAATGGCCAAGAGCTGACCCATCTTTGAGAGAAACCAGTTGGGAGGCCATTGTAGTCATGTAGGTCACAGGTGATAGTGGCTTAGCCTAAGGTGTGGCAGCAGAGAGGTTGGGAAGTGGTCAGATTCTGGATATGTTTCTAGGGTCAGAACCATCTGGTTTTATTAACTGGTTGGACATCAGGTGTTAGGGAAAGAAATGAAGGATGCTTCGGTTGTGGTCTAATCAACTGAAAGCAGAGTTTTCATTTCCTGAGCTGGGGCCGACTTGAGGAAGGGGCTTAAGGGCAGATCAAGAATTTGGTTTTGGGCCGGGCGCGGTGGCTCACACCTGTAATCCTAGCACTCTGAGAGGCCGAGGCGGGTGGATTGCTCAAGGTCAGGAGTTCGAAACCAGCCTGAGCAAGAGCGAGACCCCATCTCTACTAAAAATACAAAGAAATTAATTGGCCAACTAAAAAATATATAGAAAAAGAAAAATTAGCCGGACATGGTGGCACATGCCTGTAGTCCCAGCTACTTGGGATGCTGAGGCAGAAGGATTGCTTCAGCCCAGCAGTTTGAGGTTGCTGTGAGCTAGGCTGATGCCATGGCACTCTAGCCCTGGCAACAGAGTGAGATTCTGTCTCAAAAAAAAAAAAAAAAAAAGAATTTGGTTTTGCACATTCTGAGTGTCAGTTGCTGGGTAGACACCCACTTGCCGCTGTTGAGTAGCCAGTCAGAATTCAAGTCTGAGTACAAGGGACAGGTCTGGGCTGGAGATCGAATTTTGAGAGCCAGCCCTATTTAGATGGTATGTAAGCTACAAGGGTAGATGTGATTGCTTATGGAGAGACAGAAGAAAGAGAAGAGAGAAGCCCCAAGTCTCAAGCTGCTCCTGCACTGCAAGAGTCGGGGGAGGAGAGGTCAGGCCAGGGAGACCGAGCAGTGAGGGGGCACCTAGACTGCAGGAAGGGTCCTGGAGGCAGAGAAGATGGATTTCAAGAAAGAAGGGTGATGCCACACCTAGGCCAAGCGAGATGAGGACTGAGAATTACCTGTTGAATATGAATCCGTTGACTGTTTCAGTCTTGCCAAGAGCAGTTTGGGGGCTGATAATGGAGAGCTGAGTTCGGGTATGCTAACTGCTTAGTGAGAGGAACAGGAGGGGACTGTGAATTCAGCAGCCTGCCTGGGAGTTTTGCTGTGAGGGAAACAGAGCAGAGTAGCCAGAGAGGAAGGTGGGATTAAGTTTTGTGTTTGCTTTTCCAAGAAGAAGGAAATTATAGCGTGTATGTGCACTGGTGGGAATGATCTAGATAGAATGACCAACCATCAAGGCTTGTGTGGGACACAGGACTTGCAGTTTTAAAACTGGCTGAGTTGGTCACCCTAGATCTAGATGATGTGGAGAGGGTGAGTCTTTCACTTTGCTCCTCATACCCATTGCCTGTGTTGGTTTCCATCCCTAGTCTGGAAAAAGCCAAATAGGCCTCCCTCCCTTCCCTCCAAGCCCCTGCCCTCCTTGCCCTCCAGTGGTGGGTCTCTGGGCCCCCAGCATCCGGTGACCCTCAGTGCACATCCAGGGTGCTCCTGAGACGTCATGGGAAAGCCAGCCCTGAATCACCAAACCAGATGCACGTTGGTGTTCGGAGGATCCTGGTTGGATGATGAGCTCCAGCCAGCAGTACACAGATTGTGGTCCCATTCTAATCCCCCCAGTCTCCACCAGCCTGACTGCTTCTCGGCCAGGGGTGAGGGGTGCTGCAAGGTTCTGTGCTCTTCCCTCTCGACCTGCTAGTAAAAAATGAGGCAGGGTCTCTGTGACAAGATGTCAATAACAAGGTGGGTCCCCCAGTTGCACTTACTGTCTTTTTCCTATAGGATGACTCAGAGGACAGTGAAATTGACATGGAAGATGATGAGGAAGACAATGATGATTTAGAAGATGAGAGCATTGTGCTCTCACCAGCTAAGCCCAGTCGAAGGGTCCGGAAACCTGAACCCCTGGATGAGAGTGACAATGACTTCTGACCATCTTGCCAAGGGACCCTTGCAGATTAAAACCCTCAGATTTGTAGGTAAATGGGAAAAAAGAAGGTTAGGAAGGTAACATATATTTTGTTCACTCAGCCAGATGGCCTCATTGTTAGTGAAGCAATACTGATTTCTGCTTTGGCCTCCTATGTTTGTTTCCCGTGAAGCTTCAATAAGAGCCGAAGCAAACACCTAAGATGTGTTTTGTTTGTTTGCCTTATTTATCTCCTAAAACGGGAAATGCATGTGTTCTTAGTGATTCACATCCATGGGACAAAAACTTGAGAAGAAATGAGAGCTGACACCGTGTAAGTCTTGGCTGTTTTTGTGGTGATACATTTCCTCTGAGAGCGGAGCACACCTGGGGCTGGAATGTGGCACAGGACTCGGGTTGTGGGGGAACACCTGGCTGTTAGTCACCTGCACAGTTTAGAACATTCACTGTACATCAGCTTTTAATTCTGGCCTTTATTTCACTTTATAGTCTTATTTTCTTTCTTCTGAATGTCCACAATACCAGGCATTAAATGTATTTTAATAACTAAAATTTTCTGAAAGGTAGCTAAATTAAATGAAAACCAGCTTTCCTTGAAAAATGAGGCAGTAGAAAGAAGCTCTGGATTGTGAATATTCCATTTTTTCTCAGAAGACTGACATTCCACTGGGAGTCAGATCCACCTTGATTGAAGCCACCTTCATGTTTGCATGGCTTGTGCTGAGTTTGGAAACTCTGCTGACCCAGTTACCCCTTCAGAGATTCCAGACTCCTGGGCAGTGACAGCTGGGACACTCCTTCCCACCAGCTGGCCTTTCTCTAAAGGTGCTTTGTCTTGTCTAAGGTGTGGTAAGACATTAGTCCTCAACACAGGATTGAAGGTTGGTTTCCTTAGAGGAAGGAGCTGATTAAGGAAAAAATGTTAGTACAGATTCATACTTCTGATTTAGAAACAAACCAGAATTGAATTACGTAGTGTAGCATTAGAAGAATTTCCCTGCTGCGAAATGAGAAGTGACAGGTGGAGTTGGTTTTCTTTAATGTTAAAAGTACACAGCCGTTTTCATTTATTTTACAATTATAAAATCAGGAGACTTCTGAAGTAACTTATCTTTTAATAAATGCATTTAGTACCATATTTTTATATTAAATAAGTTTTACTTGAAAACATAATTATAGTATAATTATTTTATTTGTACATAAATACTTATTCAAGAAAAGTCCACAAGTTATGATACACGTCAATTACAGGAGACTATGTGACAATTATTTCTGTCATCTTTGCTTTTTTCTCTCTTTTCCTAAATTTTATGTATCAGATTACCCTTTTTTAAAAAAAACACTCAGCCTTCAATTAATTCACTGGTAATTTGAGGTGTGCCCTACTGTAAACAAAAAGCTGAGAGAGAAATCAGTGTGTTGGGAGCCCTGCTAACCACCCTAGACGCATGGCTTTGGAGATGCAGAAGAGTCACTGCATCTTCCTGGATGTTACAGATTTGGTTTACCTCAATCTCACTTGACTTATATTTTGAAAAAACTTACAAATATAGTTCTGTTTGGCATATGCTTTCTTCTACTGGGCTTTAACCCAGAAGCCCAATCCAAGCTACATCCACAAATACAGGCAGCAGCTGCAAAGGATGTTTAATTGTTCCAGCTGCTTCTAGATCATCCTCCTCCTGCTGGTTAACTGACTTTGGGACCGGGCATGGTGGCGCATGCCTGTAGTACCAGCTACTCGGGAGGCTGAGGTAGGACGATCACTCGAACCCAGGAGTTTGAGGTTGCTGAGAGCTAGGCTGATGCCACAGCACTCTAGCCTGGGCGACAGAGTGAGGTGAGACTCTGTCTCTGAAAAAATAATAAACAATTAAAAATAATAAACTGATACTCTTAATGGACTTGGGATGGCAACTCATTTCAGAGTGGGATGATTTGAACCAGGTGAGTGGAAAAGGATGGTAATATTTAAACTTGGGGGCACATGAAGACCTTAGGGTATAAATAAGCTAGAACCAGCTTCCTACATTGCTCAGGCCTGTGTCCTGAGTCCCTTGGTGGCAGCCTCTTCCCTTCTCTGTTCTGTAGCAGAGTGTCCACCTTCTCCTGCCTGGACTGATCCTGGACCAGTAAAGGTGCTACCTCCTTGGGTAGCACGTTTCCTTCCTCTGTGCAGGAGAACAGCTCTCGTGCTGGGTCAGCATCACTCCCAAATCTCAGGAAGGCCCTTCAGAGATGGGTCTTTCTGTTTGAAAGCTTCCAGCTGAGTGTTTGTCCTCCTGCTTGGTCCACCAGGAGCTCATTTTGCTCACATTTCAACAGTGCACGTGGGAGCATTTGTCTTGATAGCCTCCGAGATCATTCTGGCACCAGATTCCCCAATGTGATTTCCCTGGAGACTGGAAGAGAGGGGTTAGGGCAGGGCTCGGAGCCTGCAGGTTCGCCCTAGCAGAGTGGACCAGCACTGTCGAAAGGGCAGAACTCTGCGCCAGGACCCCTCCCACAGACAAGGCTCAGGGTGGCTTCCTCTTAGACTGAGCTTCCCTGAAGAGATGCTGAGGGGCCTGAGGGTCAGCTGGCTCCTGGAATTGGGCAAAAGGCAGGGCCTGACCTGGGAGCAGTTCTGAGGGTGAGCAGCAAGGGCAGAAGCTGCCAAGCCCTACTCACTTGATGTGCTGGAGCTGGTGGTTTCCAAACAGTGCAGTGGCGATGCATATTGCTCCGTCCATGCCCAAGGAATTCTCTTGAAGACTAGGCAGAGAGAAGATGGAGACACCCGAGGAAGCAACACTGCGTTGTCTTGGGGCAGCAAAGGGGAGCAGCAGTTCTGGGGCTGGTTTGTCCATAGGTGCCATGGCAACCACTAGGTGGCAGTTGACCCTTGAGACTGGCGTCTACAGGTAGCCAGGTTGTCCCACCCAAATGCCATGGAGGATGTAAGACCGTAAATGGAGATGTTACATGACTGACTTCTGACTTAACCAGAATAAACAGACCTAACTGCAATGGGATGTGGATTATAATGATCAGAATAATGGGAATGATTTGTTATGTATTCAGAAGGAAGTAGCTACAGAGGAGATGAGCATTTTGTCCCCCAGAGGAAGACCCAGCAGAGAAGTTTGCTGCCCTGAGATGCCGGTTGGTCTCTACAACCACTTACTTGAGTCTTCGGAGACTTGAATTTACCTTCAGAGCACTCGCCAGAGCTTTGGCTCCGGCCGCCCCGATGGCGTTTCCTCTCAAGCTGTCAGGAAAAACAAGAAACCTAAGGCAAGGGGACAGGCTGAGAGGTAATAACGATACCTCTTCAGGTGGGTGTGGGGTTACTTGGTGGCGGAAACAGACTTCACAGTCACAGGGGTTAGGGTTGCTGCTTCCTCACTCCTGGCGACAGAACAAAGCTGGGCTCTAGGGAGCAGGGCACTCGGGAAGGGGGAGGCTGGCCCAGCCTCGGTGTCTTGGTGGAGCCCTCGTCCTCCCTTCCATTCCGGATAGAAACCGGGGCCGAGGCAGCACCCCAGGCACAGGTCCCAGTGAGCAGCAAGAGCAGGGATGATGAGGACACACCAAACTCCCACCCTAGGAGTTTAGATCTCAGAGAACAAGATCGGTGGCCAGGAGCCCCCTAGACAGGGCCTCCAGGCAAGATCAGCCTGGGCAAGGCCAAGTGGGAGAGCAGGAACTTAAGGAGAGGACAGCAAACGACAGCGACTCTGGGAAAGGGTGGGAGCTGGGAACAGGGAAGCTGGGCCTACTTGATCTGAAATGAGATCATTAAAGTGATTTGAGTTGCCATGTAAACCGGTGTTTTCCCGGATCCATTTCACATCAACAGCATGGTTTCCTTGGTCAGAAGATGTAGCTGCAGAATGCAATACTTACTCGAGAATCTCCAAGGTTCTGTTCACAGCCAGGGCCTCCCCCAGCGCCTGGGCCCCCGGAGCGCCAATGGAGGCCACCTGCAGACTGAGGGGTGGTGCAGTCAGCTGGGCGACCCCTCAGCCCCCACGCCCGCCCTGAGCCCCGCTCCCCCAGGCTCTCCCCTCACTGTCAGCACTCCTCGACGTAGGGCTGGAAGTGGAGAAATAGTACTGGGCATTGTTGGCCAGTGACCTGTCCAAGTACTGCATCTCCTGCCTACGCAGACGCCTAAGACAGATCTGGATGCTTAAGGACACAGGAAACAGAGGTGGTCTCCTGGGAAGGTTGGGGGAGAATGCTCACCGTACCCCTAATGATTACTATCTAGATGTTTGATTTCCCAATTGCTAATATTAATATTTCCTGTAATAGGGAAGTCAAACACACCTTCCTTGACTTGCAAACCAAACCATGTTTAGCATGAAAAGATGGTGGAGGGCCAGCTTCCTGGGCTGCCGTGCACAAGCACTTACTAGAGAGCAGTGAGGGCTGTGTTTGCCTTCAGCGCACTGGCCACCGCAGACACTCCCTCGTCCCCAATGGCATTCTCCTGTAAACTGGACACAGAGCATGACTCTTTCAGGTACATGGGGCGTCAGGAGCACTCTAGCAAGGACCTGCTGAGCTTGGACCTTCTAGATTTGACTACACACACCACAGACATACGCTCCCAGGATTGCCCTGCGATAACTGCCCCTCCTGTACGGCCATTACAGCCCATGGCCTCACAGCCGACACTGTGATTTGGGGTCTGTGTGATTCTGATCCATCAGAGGCAAGCAGAAAAGGGACACATGGAAAATACTGGCAACAGTGTCTTGGGACAAAAACAAGGTATGCTTTTCAAAGCCAACCAGAAAATTAAAGCCCCCGATTCCTGGGCTATTTGTACTAATCAGGGTTTTACATCTTTTTCTCCCCTCCCAAATTAGAGGAAAATAGCAGGCCTAGAGCAGTAAATGATTGAGTTTAGTTCCTGTGGACCTTGGCATGTTTAAAGGAGCGGTTTCCATTTGTGATTCTAGCAAACATCTGAGAGCGTCTGGGTGCTGGGTGTTGTGCAGTCAGCAGGCACCATTCTGCCCACTCAGTGGGGAGACGTGATTAAATGAGCAGTTACGTCAGGTCAAGTGCAGGCTGCAGGGAGGGCCATCAGTGTGGTCTCCGACCCCGGTGTGGTTACAGAAGGCTGCCCAGAAATAGGTCTAAACCACAGCCCGAAGGGTAACAGGGCAGAGGGCCTGGCACATTGAAGGAGCCCAAACAGATGGAGCCGAGTTCCTGGAGTAGTGAGACATGAGGCTGGGAGGTGCAAAGGAAGCAGCTCTGAAGGGGCCTCCTAAGCCACACTGGAGGGCTGTGCTTCACTCTGCAGGCGCTGGGCACCCAGGACAGGGACATTCACATTCTGGAAAGGTCTTTGCCCAGCAGTGTGAGAGATTCATGTGGAGGCTGCTACAGGATGCAAGTGAGTGGTGCCCGTGGCCTGGGTGGTGGCAGTGGGGGTGGAGGGAAGCGGGTGGGTGGGAGGGGAACGGCCAGGACTTGGAGAAGACTGGGGACTGGGAGATGAGAGCAGGCGATGTTTCCAGCTTGCACGGTTGGTTGGTTCCATTTGCGAGATGGGGAACCAAGAAGCAGGCCTGTGGGGGAGAGAATGCGGGCGACTGCAGTACCGGTGAGACGCCCGAGGGGAGGTGTGCAGGGGTGTGGAGCTCGAGGGAGGTCATGGGAGCCCTGGGAGGAGAGGAGAGCTCCCGGAAGAGAGACGTCATCCTGGGGAAGATGGCGTAGGACAGAACTCTGCGGAACCCCAGCACTGAGGAGTCAGACAGAGAAGCAGAGTGAGGAGGGCCAGCCAGAGAGGGGATGTCCTGGAAGCCGAAGGAGAAGAAACCGTGGTCAGGTGAAAAGCAGGTGAGGCTCAGAAGGCTAAACCGGGCATGACCACGTGACCTGGCAGTTCCACTCCAGGTGTATCTGCCCAAGAGAAATGAAAGCTCGTGTCCACACAGACACTCGTGCACTAATGTTCGTAGCAGCATCAGTCCTGGCAGCCGAAAAGTATCTGTCAGCTGATGAATGGGTAAGTGAAACGTGTATCCACACCGTGGCCGTGTAAGACAAGTACCGAAACGGGCTACGACGTGGCCGAACCTTGAAAACATTCTAAGTGAAAGACGCCGGTCACAAAGGAACACGTGTTGTGTGATGGCATTAATATGAAATGTCCAGAATAGGAAAATCCACAGAGACAGCAGATTAGTGGTTGTGAGGGTGGGGGAGGGGCCAGTGGGGAGTGAGTGCTAATGGGTACGGGGTTTCTTTTTGGGGTGATAGAAAGGTTCTAAAATTGATTGTGGTGATGGTTGCATAACTGAATATACTAAAAATCAGTGAATTTTATACTTTAGGTGGATTATATCCCAATAAAGCTGTACCTATAAATATGTATATATACATATATATATATTTTAAAAAGCATGTGAGGACTGAAATGTGCCCACTGGCCTTAGGAAAATGGTGGCTGTGTGCCAAAGGCCACCGGTCTGAGCCTTGTGCCTGGTGGGCACCAGGTTTCCAGGTCCCCCCTCCGTGCAGCCCCTGGGGGCACCGTACTCACTCCAAGCTGGTCAGGCTCCCGTTGAGCTGTAGTGCTTGTCCCAGGGCCTTGGCAGCGCCGGCCTGGATGAAGTTCCACTGCAGGCTGGGCAGACACAGACACATGTGACCGGGAGGCCCAGGGCAGAGCCAAGGGGGCAAGGGATGGGGTCCCTGCAGGGTGTGATAGAATTTCTGCCACCACCTCAGGCTTGGTCCCCAGAGGGGCCACATGTGTGCTTTGGTTAGTGGTAGCCACAGGGACAGGCTCAGGTAAGGACTCTCCAGATGGCCTGTCCTGAAGCATAGGATGCCCTGAGGCACCACCGTGGGCACCCACCTCCTAATACTTGTCTGCCTGTGGAGCAGCCTCAGGACCTGGAACTGCTGGAGGCAGGCGGGCCTGGGCAGGCCCCTGAGGCCTTTGGGGGCTGCCCCACGGCCACACTGGTCTAATCGGTTTGGGTGTTGCTGTGCAGCTGTGCAGAAGTGGATAGGGTGGGAGAGGGGGGCCACAGACTCACTGAAGGGACGTGAGCGCATGGTTTTTTCCCACTGCCACCGCGATGGCCTGGGCGCCCTGGTCGTGGAGGAGGTTGGCCGTCAGGCTGGGAAGAAGGAACAGGAGCAAGTGAGCAGGGCCCGACCACAGAGCCCTCTGTCCTTGGTCACCAGGGAATCCAGACCACCCCCTTGCTCCCCAACAACTGTGTCGTGCCTACACCAGTGTCGGAGTTTTCGAGCTCATGTTTGTGGGGAACTTTTATTTGCCAGGGACGTGACCTGGACTGCTGGACTGAATCCTGGCAACAGCCCCGTGTGGGTGTTCCAGGCTCAGCTCAGTGGGTTTGATGACGGTGCACAGCCAGGATGTGGTGGAGCTGCCTGCAGGACTCGCCACCCACGGCCCCACGTTCACTCGTCAGAGCCCCTCCCACGTGCTTGTCCACACCACGAGGTGAGGCAGCGTGTTGTACCGGCTCATCCTCGTGTGATTTATACCATGAGGGTGGGGGCTTGCATCAGAGTTGCCCTCAGACGCCGGGTCTCCTAGCTGACCCTCCCCAGCCAGGCCCTTCTCCAACCCTGTGGAATGGCAGCGGTGCTGAGGGCTCTGCCTGGCGCAGCCACAGGCAATAACTAGCCCTTAGCAGCCACCCTCACCACCATCACGTACTCCAGGTTCTCCAGGGTGCTGTTGGTGCAGAGCGCATGGGCGAGCGTCCGGGCTCCCTTGGGGCTGATGGAGTTCTCCCGCAGGCTAAGGAAAGAAAGAAGACCCTGAGCTGCTGACCCGGCAGAGGTGGCCTCTGGCCAGAGACAAACCCCGGTGTTTAGGCTGCTTGAAGCCCAAGAAACCTCAGGTGGGCCCTGGCCCTGAGTAGTCTGGGCTGAGGCATGAGGGGCCTATTCTAACTGCCAGGCTCGATGGCTGGCCAGCCAAGTGTCCCCACTTTAGGACCATCAACTGTGCAGAGAAGTCCAAGAGGACGAGCACAGGACGACAGGACCTCAGGGAGGCTGGCGAGCATGCAGGGGCGCCTGAGGGGCTTGTGTCAAGGAAGGGAGCAGCAGAACAGGCCCACTGAGGGCTGCAGCCGTTCCCTGCCCCCCAAGAGAGCAGGATGAGGGACAAGGTCCCAGGAAGCCTGCCCGGCCATAGATTTCCTCATAACAGGCTTCCCAGCACCAAGGTCCCTTTAGACCCCTGGTCAAAGGGACACCCTGATTGGAGAGGGAGGCCAGGACTTACTTGAGGCTGAGGAGGGTCCGGTTGGTGCACAGGGCCCCCGTCAGTGCTGCTACTCCCGCGTCACTGATGGAATTACTCTGCAGGCTGCAGACGGAGGGCAGGGTACCCTTGGTGGGGCTGTCCCAGGACCCAGAGGGAGCCACCCAGTCCAGGCACTGGGTTCAACAAGGAGTTGGGGGACCCCAGGGAGTTGCCACCCCACACGGCTTGCACCCCCTTTACTCTCCCATCTCCCCACCTTCTAGCCCCTGCCACATGAGGCAGGTGGGTTTAGCACGAGCCCTAAAGTTCAAACTCGGCCTTGATGTGGGTGGCTCCAAATGGCCTTGGCACGGGGCGTTGGGTCTGCAGTCCCCAGAGAGAGGGGCGCAACAATGTCCCCAGTGTGGCAGTAACACCAAGTTCCTCTACTCCCCACCAAGGCCACCACTACCAACTCCCTCTTGAGTCACCTGTGCCACCTTCCCAAGGGCACTCGGAGCTTGTCTTTCTGATAACTCCAGAGCCAACCCCAGCTCCTGTGCCAAGGCCACCACCACCAACTCCCTCCTGAGCCACCTGTGCCACCTTCCCACGGGTACTTGGAGCTTGTCTTTCTGAAAACTCCAGAGCCAACCCCAGCTGTCCAGGGAAATGGAGCTGATGGGTGGGCATGGGGCAGGAGAGACTGAGAGGGGAATGTGCCCAGGTGGGTGTGGGGGTTCTGGCAGGGAAACAGCCCCTTTCCGGGACTGCCCACCCAGAATGTGCTGCGTGGAGAACCCAGGGTGAATTGCCGCCCCTGCAGGGCGGTCGGGCAGACTCACTCCAGACTCTCCAGGCCCTGGTTCACCTTCAGGGCCTCGGCCAGGGCCTTGGTGCCTCCATCACCAGTGCTGTTACTGGAGAGCCTGCGAGAGATGGGACCCGGGTCAGCTGGCCTCCTGCAGCAGCGGGGCAGGGCTGGGCCTGGGGATTGGGGCCCAGGGAAGCCAGCAGGGCAGGGCTGTCTCTGACGTCTCAAGGGTGCCCACTGCACAGTCTGTTCTGCCTGAGGCCTGTTGGTCTGTAGTCTCTGCAGGTGACCACCTGCTGTCTACAAGAGATCAAGGCAGCAAAGTCTTCTACTTTCTGGCAAGGGCAGGGGGTGGGTAAGGTCAACGCTTTAGTGAGAAGTATTTGTGGTACTGTATGTAAAGATGGCCAGGAAATGCTGTTTTCTTCTGTAAGCTGGGAACGCAGTAAATGTGAGCTTGAGAAGGTGGGGCTCACCCGGTCCTGGGAATCTGGCTCTCCATTCCCCTGGTCCAGTGCTTTGGAGTCCAAAGCCAGCTAACCTGCACCCACACATCCATCTACCCACCCACTCGCCCACCCATTCATCCATCAGGCTGTCCATCCACCCACCCATCTATTTACCCATTCATTCATCCACATACCCACCCACCCATCCACCCACTGACCCAGCCAGCCAACCAGCCACCCACCTACCCACCCATCCATTTACTCACTCATCCACCCACCCACCCATTCACTCACTGGCCCACCTAATCATCCATCCACCTGCCCACCCAGCCAGCCACACAGCCAGCCAACCACCCATCCCTCCACTCATCTACCATTGACCCACCCAGCCAACTATCCAACCATCCATCCTTGCATCCTTTCCCATGCTCACAAATACTTATGCAGCTCTGTCATTGTGCTAGCCACTGAGCATGTGAATTGGGCACTTCTGCATTTCTCACATGAGCTCCTTCAGATTCCTGTTCTGCTTCAGGGCGTCTGCCATCCACTGAGCTCCCATGGGCCCGATGGTGTTCTTCTGTAGGCTGTGTGAGGAGAGAGGCGTCCTTCAGCAAAGCTGGCCACAGCCATTCCCAGGCCAAGGACAGTCTGGGTTCAAGGTCAGAGGTCAGAGACAACTAGGGTGCCCTCTCCATTTGCCATGGCAGGGGTGCAGGGATCTCCTGGAGGGGTCTACATTGTTGCCAAAGTGATGCTGGTGGGCTGACGTTATTATGCAGGAGATAATGGCCAGGCAGCTGGGGACCCCTTGTGAGGGACTGGAGAGCAGAGCTCAGTGGGTGAGGTGATGCCCAGCAACCTCCCAAGTCGGGGCTTCTCTGGACAAGTCCCGCTGGCCCCTCACCCAACAGTCTGCCTCCCATCCAGACCAGCCAGCGGCCTGCCTCCACCACGAGACCCTAGGGACACCCTCCACTTCGGTTCCTCTTCTCAAAAAGCTACTTCCTCTTACATGCAATCTGGTGGAGGGAGATGTTGCCGGGGAGCCCCTGTTCTCATCCTAGGACAGGCAGGGCAGCGCCTCTCCTGTGTGAGGCTAAATACAAATCTAAAAAAAAAGGAATTTTCCCTGGTTCCAAAAAGGACAGAGATGCCCCCATCCACACACACCTTTTCTTAGAATATTTCCTTGAGAAAACTTGAGATTGCAAACCCTTTCTCTGTCCCTTTGAGATGTGTGTAAATCTTTTTAAAAAGCTAAATCATCCTCTTGCCAGTTTCACAGCCAGGAATGTCTCTTGTAGGAGACTTGGAGCCATCTCTTTGAAACGTCAGGGAAAGATAGAGTCCCCGTCTCCTTGCCTCTGTGGGAATTAGGCACCTGGCTAGTTACGTACCTGCATGTCATAAAGATTTGAGAAGTTTTATTTTTCCTTTGAATAAAAGGACTTAGGGAACACAGACGGCCACCCGAATTATCAGAATACAAAGAAATTAATTGAACAACTAAAAATATATAGAAAAAATTAGCCGGGCATGGTGGCGAATGCCTGCAGTCCCAGCTACTCTGGAGGCTGAGGCAGGAGGATCGCTTGAGCCCAGGAGTGTGACGTTGCTGTGAGCTAGGCTAACGCCACGGCACTCTAGCCCGGGCAATAGAGTGAGACTCTGTCTCAAAAAAAAAAAAAAAATGGTGCTGCTGGGTCCTCTTGCTTGAGGACAGTTGTCATTTATCTTGAGAACGCCTGTGGGATGGGTTGTGTCTGCTCAGCTATAGAAAAGGGTGAGATTTCTTCCTGTCTCTGCAGTCTCATTGGCAGGTTGCCGATGATGCCGTTGCAGTCCGTTTAATGCTTATTCCATAACAACACTGTTGTGTTCTTTCCTACATTTGTGGAGAGGATAGTCTGGCTTAGCAAGAGGTTTTGTTTTCAATTATTTCTCCATCACCTATTCTCTAGAAAAGCAATACGCATCAGGTTTTCCAGCGGCCATCCGGATGGGTCAGCAAGCCTTAGGACCTCGCCCCTCCATTCTTCCTTGCAGGAAACAGGCAGAGAGGCCCTTGGAGGAGGCAAGAAAGGGGAGAAAGGGGGAGGCAAGAGGAGGCGTGTCCACTCACTGCAGCACGGAGAGGGTTCTGTTGGAGGCCAAGGCCTCAGCCATGGACCTGGCACCGTCATCCCTGATCGTGTTGCTCTGGAGGCTGCAGAGGCAAGAGGTGGTGCACTCAGAGGTGGCCTGAACGCCACCACCATGTGCCCCAGAGGCCCAGTGGGGCACAGCAGCTGACCTTGGTCAGAAGGGGCTTTGACCACTGCATGCCCTCACTGCCGACCACAAAGGGAGAACCGTCGGCCCTTTCTGCCGCTGCCCAGGGCTTAGACTTTCCCCTAGGTTTCTAAGCACTTGCCTGACAACTGGGAACAAGGTGCCCATGCTGTTTGGATAACGACGACAAGGTCATCAATAGTCCTCATTGCAGCTAAAAGACACAGTGCCCAAGTGTCAGCGAGCATATGGACAAATTGGAGCCCTCACACTGCTGGTGGGAATATAAAATGGTCCAGTCTCCACGGAAAATGGTCCAGCAGCGCTTCAAAAGGTTACACGTGGAGTTACCACGTGATCCAGCAATTCCACTCCTAGGTATCTACTCCCTAAATTGAAAGCAGGCACTTGAAGACTTGTACACCAATGTTCATAGCAGCATTATTTATAGAGCCAAAGGTGGAAACAGCCCAAATGTCCATCAGTGGATGAGTGGATGAAAAACTGCCATCTGTCCACACGGTGGAATATTACTCAGCCATAAAATGGACAGAAATACTGAGACAGGCTACAACATGGATGAGCCTTGAAAACATTATGCTAAGTGAAGGAAGCCAGACACAAAAGGCCACATACTGCATGATTCATTTATATGAAATATCCAGGATCGGTAACTCAATGGAGACAGGAAGCAGACTGGTGGTGGCTGGGACTGGGAGGAGGGGAGAATGGGAAGTGACTGCTTATGGGTACAAGGTCTCCTTTAGGGGTGATGAAAATATTTTGGAACTAGATAGAGGAGATGGTTACACAACATTGTGAAGGTACTATGTCACTGGACTGTACACTTTAAAATGGTAAATGTAAAATGTGAATTTCATTTTAATAAAAATAAATAAAACTAGAACAAAATGGCGTACCCACTCAACTAAGGATGGATACAACCACAGACTCCTAAATGGGACACAGCAAACCACACCAAACCACGGGCACCTTCTGGAAAACATCTCAGGGGAAGACTTCGACACCACGGCCTTGGAGATACCCCTCACTGGAGGACAAGAGGTTTTCCTAACGGGTGATTCTGCCTGTCCATCGCTATGTGCACCCCACTCCTCACTCCCCTGCTCAGGCCGACACACAGTCAAAGACTGGGGAAGAGCTGGAACTTGGACACTTGCTTAGGATGCAAGATCCCTGGTGCCCAGTGGGGTGGCAGCTGGTGTCCCATGCCCACCAGTGTGAGTCGCCTCCCACTCTATCAGTCACTGAGGAGAGGGTTTTCTGGGCCCTCTCCTGGGGGCAGCAGGACACGTACCTCAGAGAGGTCAGAGTGCGGTTAATCTTCAGAGCATCTGCCAGCGCCTTGGCCCCTTGTGGTCCAATGGAGTTACTGCGGAGGCTGGTGGAAAGAAGAGAAAGAACTGTTCTCTTTCATCTGACTCCGGGGAGGGAAGGACAACAGAAATGACACCGACCCTTACATCTGTGATCCTTGGAGGGAATGCATCAGGATTTAAGGTTTCACATTTATTGGAACCAAGGCAGAGATCCTCGTATAGTGAACAAGGAAGGAGTCTCCAAGATAGCCCAGTGATGGGGAAAGAGGCAGGACCCGATGGGCTAGTGGGCTGGGGCAGGTGTGGAGATAAGGATAAGCTAACCCCAGATTCAGGGCCCAAAATCTGGTGCTTCACAGGGTGGGGCTCAGCTGTCCTTCTGACTCCCCCAGGGGAGCATGTGGGCTGGGGGATGGCCTCCCTGTGTCTTCCTCCTACAGGAGCCCAAAGACCTTGGAACCAGCTCCAGATGAAATTGGGGTATCATGTCCAGGTGCTACCCAGGGGCTGAATCCGGAGAATCAGGGAAGGATGGATAAGACCCCAGTCATGTCAGAAGAGGGGAGGAAACTTCCCAGGATGGCTCACAACTCTCCTGGTCGCAATGGTGAAGTTTGGCTTTTGGTGTCCTACTTACTCCAGAGAGGTCAGACTTCTGTTGACCAGGAGGGATCTCGCCAGAGCTTTGGCCCCTTTGTTACTGATCTGGTTCTCAGCCAAGCTGCCCAAGGCAAGGGAGAGGAGAGGTCATTTCAGACATATAAATCTCTTCACGTCTTCCTCAACTCTATGCCCGTGATTAAACAAACAGTCCTGACACAGGTGGAGGTGAGGTGACTTCGGGAGCAGGATGCCAGACAAAGGAAAGCCCTTGGCAGGTCAGGGCCAGAGTGGGCGGACAGACCCTCACCCTGGAGAAGGGTCCCAGGGAAAAGTTTGGCCAGAATCCAGCACAGCGGCTTCTACACCCATAACACAGCCGAGAGCATGGACGATTACAGAAGTCCGCCGTAGGGATGTCAGCCAGCGTGTGCTGGTAAACTGACTCTCAGGAAAAAACAAAGGACAAAACAACTGATTTGTAGCATTTGCCTTTTTCCATGGTGTAAATACACCCCCTCTGGCCAATTTCAAGCATCCCCAGCTTGCAGACTTCCTAAAAATGTAGCAATCAGCTCTCATGACCTGGTACAAACTAGTTCCAGCACACCACTCATCTGCCTCTACTCTGGTGCAAAATGGCAAGTGGTAGAGTCATTACAAACTAACTTAAAAAAAACTGTGCATCTGTTTCTGTCTTGAATGGGTGATGCCAGGAATTTGCTGGTGGATCAACTTAATGTTGCTTGATGTCTCAGAAATGTTAGCTGTTGAGCTTCTTGACAGTTTTGTAGGCATTTAGCCCATGGGATATAGTTATTCAATTTATTCAATTACAATTCCCAGGCTGGTGCTTTTCAAGCTACGTTCTAAGGGCCCCTAGGGACTCTCAGAAAAGCTCCAGAGACCACCATGAGGATGAGGGGAATGAACTGGCTGGGCTTTGTCCTCTGGAAAGGCTGTGTCTCCCTGGTTTGCAAACTGTTCGCTGAAATAAAGTCTCTCTTCTCCAAATTCCTGTTTGGAGAACTTTTGTTCACACCATTTATCCAAGCCATTTTCTATATAAATGTTCTCAAATTCTAAAGAGGCTTTGTTCCCTCCAGTACTTTATAATATTTTATAAATATTATTTAATGAGCAGCCATGCATGTTTTGTCAAGGGTGCCTTGGACATTTCATACAGGGAGATGGCATTGAGAACTGACCAGAAAGAGGCAAAGAAGAGCCTGTGGCCATAGAGGAAATTTTTGGCTTCATTTGGGATAATTTCTGAGCACTACCTAGCTTCCTTTAAACAAAACTAAAAGTTGACTATTTTGTCATGTGCTGAAAATGCTGGAGGCTCCCATGAAGGAAAAAATATTAATAATGAATTGTCATTATTGTTTTTCTTTGAAAGGAGTTACATTTGTATCTTCGGCTAACAAGGCAAAAGTAATCCTGTTGATATTATAATGACTGACTCCTACCCAGTGCTTACTCCTGCGTGGCCGTCACAACCACCCTAAGAAGTAACATGCACTGAAGGATTAACGTCGCACAAAGAAGGGTTTGAACCTTGCCCCTGGCTCCTAAGTGGGAACCGCTAAGCCCTTAGAATGTCCTGGCTGATAAGAAGGTCTTTGTTCACCTGGGGACCTTGGGCTGTACTTGCGCAGTTCACCTCACAGTGTGATTTATGGTAGGCTTCTGGGGCCAAGAGTACCAGCTTGCCCTCTGGAGGGGCTGTCAGCTGAGGTCAGCCATGCAACTGGTCAGATATGTCTTTGTGACCAAACCCGTACTAAAAAATCCAGGACACAAAGGCTCAGATGAGCTTCCCTGGTTGGCAGTATGTCCTGTGTGCTGTCACACGTTGCTGGGAGGAGTAAGTGCTGCTGTCTGTAGGGCTCTACTGGGAGAGGACAACCGGAAGCTCACTCACGCCTGGTCTCTCCTGGTCCCGGCTCCTTGTGCCTTTTTCTTTTCCTGATTTTAATGTGTGTCCTTTTGGGGTAATGAATCATAACCATGAGTATAATGGCATTTCTAAGTTCTGAGACCTTCTAGCAAATTGTCGAACCAGAGAGTGGTCACAGGGACCCCCAAACTCACAAGTAGATACCCTTGTAACCCCATTTTTACCCCAGGTGATTTGCTCAAGGTCACACAGAGCCCATAGCTCTAACCACCGTCCTCAGTGACTGACTCTTGTTCCCGACTCAGTCTGAGTTGTTGTTAACTGATGGTTTCAGAACCGGGAGGCTGTGTGTGAGGATATGGAATGACTCCCTGGGTCTGTTCCTCACACTCACCTCCCTCGGTCCCAGCAGCCACCCTCAGAACGCCACGCCGATTCGGCTACAAACCAGGGTGTTACTCACATCCAGAAACGTTACTCCAGGAGAGATTACGTAAGGGCGTAGGTCAGCGTATGAACTTTTGTCTAATGACAACATTAAGGGTGTTGTTTTTAAGTGACAAATTATTCAAACTAATTTAGAATTAAATGTTAATTAAATTTTTTAATTCAAATTTTTAATTTGAATTAAAAATGCTGTCTTGTGCCCAGAATGCTGTTTGACAGCGGACGTTAAGAAGAGCTTAGAGACGCTCATGCCGGTGCTGTGTCAGCTCACACAGTGCGGAGAGATGCTTCCGCGTCCACAACAGCGTCCAGTCGTTTCCCTCTTCTTGCAGATGAGCTACCTGAGCCCCTGGCACTTTCCAGAATGGGCAGCAACAAGCAGGCTGCACCCTGAGGCACCCGCTTCAAAGTTACCTCTCCTCGAAGGCGCCACTGACCAGGTGAGCAGAGAGGGAGGATGATGGGGAGGGGGGCTCTACACCCCTCAAGACAGGTGGCACCCTGGGGGGCTCCGAGGTCAGTGTTACCTGATCTTCTGAATGCGACAGTCCTTCCCGCTCAGCACACTGCCCAGCAAGTCCATCACGGGGTCCTGGAACTGGTTGGCATCCAGCCTGGCATAGGGGAGCAGGGACAGTGAGTGTGGTCCTGCCACCCACAGGCAGGTGGAGAGGCCCTAGCCCAGGGCTGGCATCCCTGGCAGAGTCACCCTCCGCCTCTCTCCAGCCCACCCCAGCACCCTCACTGCAGCTCGGGGATTGCTCAGCACGCCCATGTGCTCGGACTGTTCTCCCAGAGGGGGCAGGAGGCTGGAGGCTGGATGCCCATGAGCCCTGTGGTTCCTGTCCAGAGACGTCTTTTCTGCTGGCTGTTGTCCCAGCAGCCCGCATGCCGGGTGCCTCTGCAGGACACAGTTTGTGAGCCCTCCTGCTTCTGAGGGCCCCCAAGCTGCTCTCAGTCCTGATGCCCCTCGGCCCACGTCCCAGCCTGTCCTCGTGCCGAGGTGCAGGGCCATGGACGAAGGACAGCTGAGGGCAGAGTTGGCTTCGGTCAGTCGGGATGGGTCGGGGGTGTTAGGAATCGGATTGTGTCCCCCAAACAGATATGTTGAAGTCATGACCCCCAGTTCCTCAAGCATGTGGCCTTAATTGGAAAGAGGGTCGTTGCAGATGTAATTCTTTAAGATGAGGTCACATGGGAGTAGAGCGGACCTGCAATCCGGTGTGACAGTGTCCTTTTAAGAGAGGACAGTTCTAGGCCAGGCGCGGTGGCTCACGCCTATAATCCTAGCACTCTGGGAGGTTGAGGCGGATGGATCGCTCAAGGTCAGGAGTTCAAAACCAGCCTGAGCAACAGCGAGACCCGTCTCTACTAAAAATAGAAATTAATTGGCCAACTAGAAATATATAGAAAAACTTAGCTGGGCATGGTGGCACATGCCTGTAGTCCCAGCTATTTGGGAGGCTGAGGCAGTAGGATCGCTTGAGCCCAGGAGTTTGAGGTTGCTATGAGCTAGGCTGATGCCACGGCACTCTAGCTCGGGTGACAGAGTGAGACTCTGTCTCAAAAAAAAAAAAAAAAGAGAGGACAGTTCTGTCTGAAGACAGACATGCACGGGGACAGGACGGCATGCGACACAGAAGCAGGGAATGGAGCAGTGCTGCCACAGCACCAGGGCTGGAGGCAAGGAAGGACTGTGGCGTAAAGGTTTCAGAGGGAGC
>CAUYRT010070865.1:0-62285 GCA_963574885.1 Lepilemur ruficaudatus
CCGGGGCGCGGGGCGGGCGGAGTTGGGGCGCCGGCTGCCCCGCGCGCGCGCCCGGAGCGCGTCCCCTCCCGCCCGCCGCGCCTGCGCACTGGGGCCCGCCCGCGCCCCAGCCACGGTCCTCGGCGGCGACCGCGCTGCGACAGTGGAGCCCTGGGAGCCGCGGACCTGGGTGCAAACAGCCTGTGCCCCAACTCCGCGCCCAGCGTTCCCGTCCGCCAGAGGGGTTGTGTGACCTCGAGTGCCTGTCTTGCCCCTCCAAGCCTCAATTTCCCCACCGGGCACAGTGGAACCCACCCCCCTGGCCTCTCCTAGGGAATTAAAAATGCTGAATTCTGCGAAATTCCCCGGGTTTTTTGGGGGGAACGGGTAGTGGGGGAGTGTAAATCCTGAGAAATATGTGCCTTACCCCCTTCCCCCGCCAATAAAACCAGGTCACTCAATTTGAGAGGAGCCTGCGCTGGACTTTGGTCCTGGGCCAGGACCCTGAGAGTCGGAGAAGGAGGACCTGGTGACTCCAGGGTCCAGAAGAAAGGCGGGGGGTTGCAGCGTCTGTTCGTTTCGCAGGCACACAGGACCCTTCACGTGGCCAGTCTTCCGTGAGCTCCTGCAAACCCTGTGCACAGGTGCCAGGTGCGGAAGCTGTGCTAGGGGACGGAGGGATGAAGTCAGAGAAACACGGTCCCCAGGGCTAGGCCCGAGGGATCCCTTCTGGGTGCTGAACTGAGCTAGGGTAAGGTCCTGGCAGTGCTGTGTCGGGAGAAGAAGGTGTGAGGCCGTCCATGCAAGGATGGGGCACGAGATGAAAGGAGAATGGATGCTGCTGTTTGCCGCAAAGAGAAACTGGACGCCCAAGTGATAGCAAGGCGTTTCTCTAGCAGGACAAATGGCAGGGAAGGTCCCGCTGGCACCTGGCAGTTACAACGGGTTCCCGCCACTTACATTCTTGTGCTTGTGCTTCAAGTACAATGTCTCTTTTGGTGCTCAAGGTACCCCCGTGGGGTCCCTGCCTGTATCCCCCTTTGTAGTGAGGGTCCCTGTTGATCAGCTCCCTCCAGAGGGCCTGGAAAGGAATAAGGACTGCAGGAGCCCCTGCCCCTCCATTAACCGGGCTGCTTCTCATGCGTGGGTGTGGATAGACTAGGAACTGGGCATCCCATGAAATCATGGAGACCAGGCCCCTGCAGGAGGCCCCATTTCCAGAAACCTTGGTTTAATTGATCTGCCCAGGCAGTGGTCTATTTTACAAGTACCCCAGGGATTCCAGTGGCTCTCAGGGATTCCAACACTGCCCTAGGTGTTGTTATATGGGCACAAGGATTACAATTTGAGGCATTTCCATTTTCTCTGGAATCAGGATTCAGCTGAACCTCGTGACATTGCCATTTCTGTAAAACATCCAAAGTGATCACACATTAACTCTTTCATATGCTTCAACCTGATAGTTGTAGATGATGGTACCTCATGTCTTTGCCTACAGTAGGAACACTTTCCCATCCCTTGTCCCCAACAGCTCACACCAAAGGCCCTCAGCAAACACTTGATGACCAGCTGGCCCCTCCTCCTGGAATGGCCTCCTCAGAAGAGCATCTCTCTTTGAAGCCTTCCAGGTTTCCTGTGGCACAGCTAATTGCTTTCTCCTCAGTCCCCAATCTCCCAGGAAAGTTCATACCCACCAGTCTGGAGTCTCGTTTGCTATCCATTTGTCTTCCTCCTCCCTTCTTTGTGCAGAAGCCCCTAGAGAGCAGCACGGACACTAGGAAGGTGGCCTGGTCCAATTCATGTTTGTCACTGACTTGCTTAAAGCACCATCTTCCCTCCCCAGGTCCCCTGCTTGTTCCCAAATAGTAGCAAAGTCTGCAAGATTTTTCAAGTATTAAGTGTGAAGTGTAGATATTCTTGTTAAATGGTGTGATATGTTTTTATATCTTAATTATTTTATGAAAGCAAAGCTGAATAATATTCAAAAATGATCAACCTATGTGAAAATGAAAGAAGTATGATAAAGTTGTCTAGGTGCAAAGTTCACAGATAAATAGCAAATACTTGCAGCTATTTTGACTATCGACTCTTCCCTCACTTAAAAAATTTTATTGGCAGGATTGGCATTAATTGCTTCCAAAGCGTTTCAAAAGTAAGGATTTACGCTGCGGTTTGGATACAAAGAGATTCGCTCATGGGTACAATAGCCTTTGCATGCTACCACATGTTCGTTCTAAAACGTATTCAGGGCTACATGGTGTGGTGTGGTTTACAGACCATTCTCCTATCTGTCATTTTATTGACACCCCATGGCATTTTGGAAGTCAAATTTTCTCACCCTTGTTTTGTTGATAAAGAAGCCGAGATCTACAGACTCTCCAGAGTTGGCCCCAAGTCACAAGGAGGATGTGCCAGTCTGATGGGAGATTGCAGCTTCTGACTCCAACCTACGTTGTTAAACCCTGGGAGAGCAAGAGTCTGTGGTGGTTATTGTCAGTGCTATGGACTCGTACTGCGAATATGTTAATGCTCTCTCCCTGTTTGTCAGGTTGGAAAGAGAAGGCCTTCAGATGGAAAGTTTGCACCAGGGATAGCAGGGAAGTTATCTGAGATACAACAAGTGTTTGCACCTCATGATCTCAGTGGGTCTTGTAGGTTGAATTATGTGCCCCCCCCCGATAAATTCATATGCTGAAGTCTAACCCCCACCACCTCAGAATGTGACTTTATCTTAAAATAGGATCATTACAAGTATAATTCTTTAAGACGAGGCTATATTGGAGTAGTGTCAGCCTCTTATCCAGTATGACTGGTGGACTCATAAAAGGGGAAATTTGGACATAAACACACACACAGGGAAAGCACCACATGAAGCCTGGACTAATGCCGCCACAAGCCAAGGAACTGCCAAAAGCTGGGAGAGAGACCTGGAACAGATACTTCACTGGAACCATCAGAGAAGCCAGCCCTGCCAAAACCTTGGTCTTGGACTGCCGGCCTCCAGAGCTGTGAGGTAATAAATGTCTATTATTTAAGCCACGCAGGTCCTTTGTGATGGCAGCCCCAGTAAACTCATACACCTAGCACATGGTCTGTCTGCATAATGCTCCATGTTGCAATGGGTGAATATTAAACAGCAGCCAAGGGTCCGTGAGAATCACAGGGAGAAATTCTGCCCTTCTGGGGTGCATCTGCCTCCCCCATCAGAGGTCAGCCATGTGGTGTCTGCATGTCGGGGAGAATGGACATTCAGTTACCTCCTTAGAGCTGCAGGTACACTTTTTGCTCAATCAAAGCAAATTCACAGGACAATTTGGGCCCACTTGTTCACATGGTGGGGGCTCATGGTCGCCTCCCCCTTCGGTATCAGAGGCTGGTGTTGTGCTTCATGCTGCAGTAATGACGCCGGGTTTCCCTGTGGTTATTCCCTATTTACAAATCTCTCTTGTCTGTTTTTGCATTGGAAGAGCCCTGGCCTTTGGAGAAACTAAACCAACTGCCCAGATTACGGCAGTGGTGCAGGGTGGGCCTCGCCTGGAGCCTCAACCCATCTGACCCAGGTCCAGCTCACGGCCACAATAGGAGGGAAGGGGACCATAGTGTCATGGCTAAAAGAGTGTAGACCCCTGAGTTGGGTTGTTGGGCTGATGTCTCAGTGCCACCCCTCCCAGCTGTGTGACTTTGAGCAAGTTACTCAACCTCTCTGCACTTCATCTCTTCTGTGGATTGGGGATTTAGTGCCTAGCTCCCATGTTCATTGTGGGAAGAGAGGCCCACATGCATACAAAGCCTGCACTTCATACACAAAAAGTAAAGACAATTTTTCCTCTAAAAATCCAGTGTTTTTTGTACACAGAAATGAAAGAGTGTCATTCAAATTCTTTGAGCTAAGTGTGTCAGTTCAGGCATTCTGGACAGCGACCGTAATAGCCAGGAAAGCCACCTAACCCAGCTTCTGTGCTGGGATAGCGCATTGATTTCCATTAACCCCAGCCAGACACTTGGCTGCTGGATGAGTGTGTATCATACTCCACTCCCACTTCATATTCTGAGACAAAATTTCCCTTGTGAATCTGTGGGAGAGAGCAATCTACATTGAAGTCAATCTACATTGATTGACTTCAAGCCGCTTGTGAAAATGAGGTTGGTCAGGAAAGAGGTTGTTGATTCGTGTCTATAGAATACTCAGTAAAGTTAATTTTGTCAAAGCAATTTCTGGGTAATCAAATGATCCACATGACAGCCTCAAAATGGTGAAACACCCAAAATCGCTGACGTGATAGAGTCAGGCCTTAGGCTGCAGCCTCCTTCCAGTCCACCCCCTTTGCAGGGGCAGCTCCCTGCCCCTGGCTCACCTGGTGCAGGACACAGCATGTGTCCCTGCCCTTCTCTGGGTATTTCCTCATGCCCTTGTTTGCTTGGAGTATATGGGGAACACAAAGGGGTCTTTAATTCCCTGTGGATGGCAGTTAGGAGCCATAGCATGTATTTGTTTAGGACTCCTCTAGTCAAAAAGTGTCAGACATCTCCAACTCAAGCTACCTTAATCCAAAACTATGAGAACACATTGGCTCTGGTAGCAGAAGGCCCAGGGATGGCAGAATAATGTCTGTACTCAGCATTGTGTGGCCGAGCTGAGTCAGACCTACAGCCTCTAGAGAAGGCTGCTAGGTGGTGGCTCCTGATACCAGTCTATGTTACCCTGCCTGGCCTGGCCGGGCCACATGACCATGGTGGGAGGCGCTGGTCGCTCTTTCCTCCACTCCTGGAACCGCTTAGGCAGCTGGAACCCAGGGGGAGGAGTGTAGAGCTGAAGGCAGAAGCTGCAGCTGGACAAAGGGGCTGGGTGGATGGAAAGTAAGCAGACAGCCAGTGTGCACAAAGGCTGTAGGATTTCATCTCACTAGTTTGGCAGCTTCAAGCATCTCTGTTTCTGCACAGTGTGATGTTCCCTTGCATCACGGGAAGAAGACTGAGTGGGAAGACTGACTGAGGCTTCAGAGCCGGCTCTGCCATTCACCTCTCAGTGACCATGGGCCACGATCATGGGTCCTGGAAGATCTGGCATTCTCGATGCTGTGCCATGGTCTCAGGCTGGCCTAGAGGATGCCAGGAATCAGAAACACGACTGTATGTCTCAGCTTGCAGGGGGAACCAGCTGGCAGGAGGATGTTTGCATATGGTCCTTGTCACTTAGGATTGGGTATTGAGCAGAGCAGGCAGTGCCTGACCTATCAGGACCTCTGGCCAGGTGGGAGAGGCAGATGCCAACCCAGTAATCGTAAGTATGTGACCATAAATGTTCCCAGTGCTTCTAGAGAAAAGAGCACAGGCTCAGGCATTCCCCAAGGTGCAAGAAAGACACCTATGAGCATCTGCCCCTCTCACTGTTCTCTGAGATGGCTGGGTGAGAAGGCTACTGCCAAGGTCCAGACGGAGTGGGGGTGGGCGATGGGGGGGTGGGTAGGGGACCTGGGACCAGGGGTGGGCACTGCAAATAGAGGGAATGCAGAAGGTCGATTTAGAAATAGCAGTGCATGAGAGGCTGCAAGTTGTCAAGGCCTTGCTGGGTTCTGCAGAGAGTGCCCCAGCCCCAGAAGGAAGGCTAGAGGCAGCAGCAGGGAGACCTGTGTTCCTAGAGGCAGGATGTGCTGCCCACACACTGTTCTCCCCTCCCACTGCAGTCCCTGGGAGGTTTCTGTGTCATCCTGGTGGAACAACAAGTGGCCTCACAAGCACTGGACATCAGCCACGGGTCCCCATTCTGCTGCCTTACAGCATGACCTCTGCCCTGAGGTCAGCAGAACATCCTGGCACCATCTGTTGTGGGAAAGGCCCAACATCTGCAGGGATGGGTGGGACTTGCATTCATTTGATGGCCTCTTATTCCTGGTCTTCTCCCTCATACCACCTCCTCTCATTCCTTTATCCCCCAAGACATTTCAGAGCAAAACTCTTCTGCCCAGCAAATTTCACTAAAGATGGGGGATGGGGGACACAGTGCCACTCAAGGGAGATATTTTTAAACTGAACATAAGTCACAGATGTCCTAAGACTTCATTTGCCAGGACTTCTCTGGCTCCAGTGTACCATGCTCCTGTGGGCCCTGGAGGCCCTCCAAGACCCTTCCCCTTTCCCCCTCCCATTTTCAGAACCACTGATGCCCCAGCTTCTTGGACATCCAGCAAACTTTAACATCCTGATACTATCCTTATTCAGAGACCTGTGGCCTGTCTGTTCCACCCTGTCCAAGCTCTTAGATGGAAACAGCAGGCCATTCCAACCCGCCCACACCCACATGGGTTTTCCTAAGGAAGAGCCATCTTCCCTGATGTACATCACACACCACTCAAGAGCCCAGAGCAAGTGCATCCTGTTCCTGTTCTTTTTTAATTGCAATTTCTTTCTACTAAATTCAAAAGAAATTAGATTCACTGCTGGCATGCTGGGAACCCCAAATCTCCACTTCCATATTTTCCAAGAATGAAGGCGAGCTCTCCCATCTGGTGGTGGGCATGGTATATGCCACATGCTCTGTGCTTGCTAAGCTCCCTGGGGCTCTGCAGCCCTTCCTGGGTGAAGGACATTACTCTCAAGGAGGAATTTGCTGCTTCCTGATTCCTGAGGTCCTTCCCAGCCTATATGCTACGTGGCTTTCCATCAGGGACGTTGGCCCTAAATGCTGTTTCCCTGGACACATTTTTACTTGTCCCCAATTGTCTTGGAGATGACTGTTGACTTTATAAATGGTACCCCATCTTTGCCCCATGTCCTCGTGTGGGTGTGTTTTCAATGGACAGCGATCCTTAGCCAGTGTGTCTGGGGATGGTGGCATTGGGCGGGAAGAAGCAGCTGTCTCCAGGCTCCTTCCCTGCTGAGTGTCACTCAGGAGCATTTGTACAACAAAGCTGCGACTGTCCTGCTTCCTTCCAGCACCTTCTGGTTCATTTTAAGCCCTGTCCACACAGTTCTCACAGGAAGGACATTTTTTGGTAATATCTGGAGTCTGCTGAACAGGGAATATATCAGCCAGGGCTCCACAGACAGTCTGAACCAATAGGATGTGTGTATGTGTGTATACACATGCATATGTACATATATATTTATGGAGAAAGAGATTTATTTTAAGGAATTGGCTCATGTAATTATGGAGCCTGGCAAGTACAAAATCTGCAGAGCAGGCTGGCAGGCTGGAGACCCAGGGAAGAGCCCATATTACATTTCAAGTCCAGTGACCATCTGCCGGAGAATTCCTCCTTCCTTGGGGGAGGTCAATCTTTTTGTTCTATTCAACTGATTAGAGGAGGCCCACCCACATTAGGGAGGGCAACCTGCTGTACTCAAAGTCCACCGATTTGAATGCTTATTCTCAGAGAAACATCCAGTATAATGTTTGGCCACATATCTGGGCACTGCGGCCTAGCCAAGTTGACACATAAAATTAACCATCACAGGGAGTTTGGTTAAAGTCACCGGAAAGGGAAACATTATTGATAAGGCAACTCTAATTTCCTGAATCAAAATCAGGCCATGTAGACTGCCAGTGGGTGAATTGTTTGAAATTAGGACTGTCCTCCCAAATCCAAGACTTGAGGCTCATGAGTGTGTTGAGTGTTTCTGTGAGGGTGGGAAGGAGGACAGAATCTTCCAGAACAGAGTCTCATCATAGACACGGCCCAGTGGAGGGCTACCGCATGGCAGAGATTGCAGAGAGGTGAAGACTTTGGGGGGAAAGACTGGAACAAGGAGTAAGAAACCACAGATGTCTGAGCCTGCCCCCCTCTCAGCAGCATCCTTGCTTTTGAAGAAACAGGGCTGGGGCTTTCCTGGTCATGGGATGGTCTGCTGAGCTTGGTGGGCTCCAGAAACATGCACATCCCCACCAAGCTCTGCTCAGCTTTCCCTGGCACCGCTTCCCAGCCCACAAGCTGAACTGCGATGTGTGCACGTCAAACAGGGGCTGCTGCAGCCAGGCTGTGCCCAGAGCTGCAGACAGAGATAGAGAAGCCCCTACCTGCCCTCCCGGAGCTCACAGACCATCGAGGGCAAAGGCAGGAGATCAGACAGCATCTGGGTGATAAACCCTGACGTTGGAGACAACACAGGCTCTCAAGGCTGGGAGGGGGGACCCTTCCCACATGGAGATATCCGAGAAGTCCGTGGGCAGAATGAGGTGCCTTGTGCATCCTGAGGAAGAACAGGGTCCCCTGGCTGAGTGAGGACAGCAGAAAGGAATTCTCTAAATCCCCCAGTGACTTTCAGGGTCAACAGTGCTCTTGGTAACATACACAGTGGTTGTAGCTCCTTCTCCCAGGTGGGTCATCAACAATGGGGACAAAAGGCAGCGAGAATGGGGAGTGCTCAGGTGGTTCCCCAAAGCTGGCCGCTGGGACTCAGTTATTTATAGTGACACTGGGGACTTAAGCTGATGAGCGTTAAATGGATTTGTGTAAGCCATCCTGGGGGCTGAAGATGGGGGAGGAGGCCGGGAGAGCCAAACAGACAGGCTCACCTAAAATGTACTGGGAAAATATTTAAAATAAGGTCTGGCTTGGGAGAGCAGAGCGTGGCGGAAAGTCGGCTCTGACAGCTGCATCTGAAAGGCCGGAGGAGCTTCAGCCTGAGGATTTGCACTAAAAATAGAATCACTGGCTTGTGGGTAGAGAATTTGACCCAATTAGAGATTACCAGTTTCAGGAATTACTGGAAAAGAAATCTCATTAAATAGGTTAAATATAGGAGCCAGAAGCTTAAAAGGCCATTTGGGATTAAAAGGAAAACGAAAACCTCAGAAATACTTTCAAATAAATTTTGCATCACCTATAAGGGAAGGGGGCTTTAGACTCTACAAATGCAGCTGAGAGATGAGCCCGTGGAGCCCCACATTTTATAGAGAGGCTCAGAGGTGTGTCCAGAGCCACACTGCTGCCCCTAGACCTGTGCCCAGCGTGCTCCCCACTGGCCACAGTTGGGGTTCTAGCTAAACCAGCCCTTCTCATGCTAGAGAGCCAGGAAAAGAGGCAGCAGCTCGGATCACACGTAAGGTTCGTGACAACACACATGTCAGCACGTGGTGAATACAAGCCGGGACCCCACCCAACCCATTCTGGATTCTCTGAATCTCCACGCACCGCCTTACCCCAGCCAGGAGCTCAGCAGCCACTCTCCACACCTCCTTCTCCTCCCTACGCCCAATCTGTCACCAAGTCCTATGGATCGTCCCTGAAATAGCTGCTTCATGTGTATCTCTGCCCCATGCCCACTGCTGCCTTCATTCAAATCTTCACTGATTCCTGCCAGCACTGCTAGAATTGCCACCCAGGTGCCCTCTGCCTCCAGCTGCCTCCTCTCCCACCACTCAGTCATCAGCACATTTTTCCTGAAGTGTGGAGAGGGTCTCATTCACTTCTAGCTCTAAAAAAAGCAATGTCTTCCAAGTGCCTCAAAGCATCCCCTAGAGTGTGTTTTTACAGCACATAAGTCCTGAGAAAAACCCTAAAAAAAGAAATGCTGGGGTTGAATGCATCGGAGAGATGCTACGGGCAGGAAACCCACTTATCTGAATACCTAATGACATTCCAAGTATCATGAGAATGCTACCGCAGGCCTAGGACGCCTGTCACTCAACCCCTACTTGCAACTCTTGACCTGTCCTTTGCCTTCTCTTCCTGCACCTTGCAGTTCCCCCGGGCTCTCTCCAAATCAGTCTTCCTTCATGCAGAGTATATGGGAAAAACCAACTGTTTTTCCTGTCTATGTTCACAGTCAGCACAGAACACTCCTGGTCACCAAAATGTGTGGGTTTTTCCCACACCAGTGAATTCTCTGACACCACCTGGGTGTCCTACAGTTCAACTCAGCTCTGATACTATCCACCTGGAGTCAGCATCAGACCCCACAAGTGAAAGTCTCAGTTCCACAGATTTGCCCCCCCTCCAGACACCAACAGCACGTAGGAGGTCCCCAGATCACCCACAACTTCTGTTGGACTTGGCTACAAACCAGAGGTTCTTAAACTCCCTTATCCAGTGGTGTCATTTGCTAACGCAGCTCACAGAACCCAGGAAAACAGTTTATCTGCTAGTTACCACTTTATTACAAGGGATACATAAAAGGATACAAATGAACGGCCAGATGAAAAGATACATAGGGCGAGGTTCAGAAGGGTTCAGAGCACAGGGACTTCTGTCCCTGTAAAGTTTTGGGGTGCAACACTATCGGGGGTTTGCAACATCCCCGATAAAGATAGGGTCCCCTGGCACACTGTGTTGCAAGAGATGAGAGAAACAAAGACACAGACACAGAAATAACATTTAAGAAAGCGGGGAGGTCAGGGGACCACCAGCACTCCGGTGCCACGGTGGCAGTGACTGAAACCCAGCACTTGCTTTTCATTCTCTTTGCCATGTTGCAAAATACAATGATCTCATGAAAAAAATCATGGGACACAATGATCAAAGGTTTTGGGGATCCCCCAAAAATCACAAGGTGTCCTAATTTCCTTCTTTCTAGAAGTGAAAAACACATAATTCTTCAGTAGGTACAACCCTTTTGATCAAGGTAAACTGATTTTATCCCAAGCTCAAGCTATGTACTTGGATATCAATCTTTAACTTCAGTAGCTGTGATCCATTTGATCAAGGAACAAAGAAACTACATGCTTTCCACTGGGAGACTAGTTTTACATTAACTGAAGCATTGTTGAGAGACAGGGAGAGAAGGAACTTGGCCCAGTGTTCAAACACTATGGAAGCCTTGAGACCCTTCTCCCAGGCTCACATATCGCAACCTACCTCTACAGCCATGAGCAGTTTTCATGTCAGGCTGCCAGCAGCTTTTCATGTATGAGACCCCTTAGGCTCTGGGGTTGGAGCATGCTTTGCTGTACTCCCGGATCACTGATATATGTCCCCCAACTAGGCAGTTAACATCTGCCCTTATTTCAGGATTCTGCTCAGGCAATTCCTTCACCTCCTGTCCTCTCACAGCCACCCCTTAGCCCCGGTGGTATTAATCCCATCACATCACCTGCCCAGCACCCAGATGTGTTCTTGTTCCCCAGCCCATATGCCCTCCAAGCCCCATCCTTTTGGGTTTTCATGAAGGTTTAATTACGCAGGCATGATTGATTATATCTTTGGCCATTGGTAGTCAACTTAAACTTCCACCCTTCTCCCCTCCCCAAAGGCCATGGGAAGAGGCTGAAAGTTCCAACCCTCCAACAACAGGTTGGTTCCCTGGCAACCAGCCCCCATCCTGGGGCTGTGCAGGAGCCCCCAACCACCAGTCATCTCACCAACACACAAAGACTCTGATCACTTTGGATATTTAGTGTGCCGGGAAACGTGGGCAAAGACAAAATATACATTTCTTATTGTTTCACACATGGTTTTACCCGTTGCATTAGCCCAAAACGTTTCAGCTGCAACTCGAAGGAGCAGAAGCCCAGAGCATTGGGGTTGGTTTGTGCAATTCTTTGCCAAATTCTGACAAATTTCCTCCCAGAAAACTCTGTCTTTTCTTCCATCAGCCTCTTTCTGGTGCTTCACACAAGCAGGGGGTAAGTGCTTAGTTATGACTCATTAATTAATGTTCACAGAGAGAAGCAGTAAGAGTCAAATTGCCACTGAAGTCATCAGGCAAGAGAGAATTAAAACTCCGAGGAGATGCCACTGCACACCCAGGAGAATGGCTCAAATCGGAAGTGCTGGTGAGGATGCGGCAACGTCAGACCACACTGGCTCTTAGCCACTGGGGTGGAAGACACGTGGCCCATGGACCCCAGGCTCGCTCCTGCGCCCCAGCCCTGCCCCACACACCTGAGCCCTTGAGCACTCCAGACAGGCCTCAGAGGCACTACTGGGTGCTGCACCTTGGTTTTGAAGGGAGTTACTTAGGGATGTGGGTTCACTTTGCAAAACTCTGCCAAGCTCAATGTCTGCCAAGCTCAAGGCTCAGTGTCAGCCTGTGCACGCTCTATGGGTTTGTAATCCGCTCTTGACCTCCTTCTGCTCCACCTGCCCAGGTGAGACCTCCGTCAGCGCCCCCAGTCACTAGGCCTCAACATTTTCATCCGTAAAGAGAAGGGCGACCCTGAAAATGGAGTGATTATTCGACCTTTGTCGAAGTGCTACAAGACTGGTTGGTGGGGGGAGCCAGGTCGCAGCAGCCAAGGCCTGCAGGGGAGAGGGTGGACCACTGAAGGGTCAGGAGGAGAAGGCAGAGAGTCACCCCGTGGGGGGTGGGGCAGGGGGATGTCTTCTGCTTCTCCTTTATTCCTTCCTGGTGGCTGACAGAAAGTGACAACAGGAGCCACCACCGTGGACCCAGGGATAGAATTCACATGATGTGGGTGGAGAGCTCGTCCTGGACCACTCACTCCCCTTTGGGTGACTGTGTGTGAGAGAAAAAAACTTCTGTTTTTATACAAAAAAGGTGGGAGGACTATTCTAGAATGAAAGAAAGATACTAATCAATTACAGTACAAGAACCTTGATTAGATCCTTGTTTAGAGAACAAACCTGTGAAAGAAGCTCTGGGGAACAGTGAGGGCAATGTGAACACGGCCCAGGCCTCCGGTGATGTCAGGGAATGACGGAGTGGCTAGTTGACCAAATTTCTAAGGAGTCATAATGACACTGTAATGACCAACTGGGGTCTCTATTCTTAGGAAACACATGCTGAGGTGTTCAGGGATGAAGTTTCATCATGTCTATAACTTTCATGGACTCAGTTCAGTCAAGGAAAACTCTTCCCGCTTTTCTGCGTGTTTGAAAGTTCATATATCAGAAGTTAGGAAAGGGAAGGGTGCGGGGGGTGGGGCGTGAAGGAAAGAACCTGCCCAGAAAATCAGATCAGAAGTGCCTTTGGCTGTGTGAGCAGAAGGCCAAATACTCTCTGTGGGAAAGCATCTGAAATTTAGGCCCCCAGATCACCGGAGATTACGGTAAACTAAACCCGAGTTCATACTCAGAGATCATCAAACACATGAGGAAAAAAACTACCAACAGTGACAGTCGACAGTAAAACCAAACAATAGATTTACATCCTCAAGGATTACAAGCACTGTATTCATCAGATACAGAGTATAAACTGATGGTGAATAACGTTCTTAAGGAGCTAAAGGTGTAGTTAGCAAAGGGAGCAAGCAACAGAAACCACAGCAAAAAGATCGCAGAGGCAGCCGGAAGAGAAAGAATGTTACCTACACAAGAACAACAGGTGGACTGAGAACAGACATTTCAAAGACCAACAAAGAAAAGTGGAAAAAGAGAAATTATAATTTTTATTTTTTTAGGTTGACTGAGAGTTTTTATTTTTTATATTTTAGCATGTTACCGGGGTATAAATGTTTACATCATGTATATTGCATTTGCCGGACCTGAGTCCAGGCTTCAGGCTTGTCCATCCCCCGGACAGTGCACACCACACCCACTAGGTATGAATATACCCATCCCGCCTCCCTCCTCCCACCTGCCCGACACCCGATGAATGTTATTACTATATATGCACTTAAGTGTTGATCAGTTAATACCAATTTGATGGTGAGTACACGTAGTGTTGTTTTTCCATTCTTGTGATACTTCACTTAGTAGAATGGGCTCCAGATCCATCCAGAATAATGCAAGAGGTGCTAGATCACCATTGTTTTTTGTGGCTGAGTAGAATTCCATGGTATACATATACCACATTTTATTAATCCACTCATGTATTGATGGGCACTTGGGTTATTTCCACATCTTTGAAATTGTGAATTGTGCTGCTACAAACATTCTAGTGCAGATGTGTTTTTTATAGAATGTCTTATTTTCCTTTGGGTAGATGCCTAGTAGTGAAATTGCTGCATCAAATGATATTTCTATTTTTAACTCTTTGATATATCTCCAAATTCCTTTCCACATAGGTTGTACTAGTTTGCAGTTCCACCAGCAGTGTATGAGTGTTCCTATCTCTCTGCATCCACGCCAACATTTATTGTTTTGGGACCTTTTGATAAAGGCCATTCTCTCTGGCGATAAGTGATATCTCATTGTGGTTTTGATTGCATTTCCCTGATGATTACAGATGTTGAGCATTTTTTCATGTTTATTGGCCATTAGTCTGTCTTCTTGTGAAAAGTTTCTGTTCATGCCCTTTGTCCACTTTTTGATAGGGTTTTTTGATTTTTTTTCTTGCTGAATTTCCTGAGTTCTATATAGATTCTAGTTATCAGCCCTTATCAGATGTGTAACATGTGAATATTTTCTCCCATTCTGTAGGTTGTCTGTTTGCTCTCAAGATAGTTGTCTTGGCTGTGCTGGAGATTTTAATTTTATCAGGTCCCATTTATTTATTTTTGTTGTTGCTGTGATTGCCTTTGGGATCTTCTTCATAAATTCTTTGCCTAGGTCAATGTCTGTAAGAGTTTTTCCAATACTTTCTTCTAAAATTCTTATAGTTTCATGCCTAGGGTTTAAGACTGTTATACACCATGAGGTGACTTTTGTGAGAGGTGAGAGGTGTGGATCTTGTGTCAGTCTTCTACGTGTGGCTAACCAATTTTTCCAGCTCCATTTATTGAATAAGGATTCTTTTCCCCAGTGTATGTTTTTGTCTGCTTTATCAAAGATTAGATGGCTATATGAGGATGGTTTTATATTTCGGTTCTCAGTTCTGTTCCGTTGGTCTATGTCTCTGTTCTTGTGCCAATGCCATGCTGTTTTGGTTACTATAGCCTTATAATATAGCTTGAAGTCTGGTAAATTGATACCTCCCAATTTGTTCTTTTTGCTTAAGGTTGCTATACAGGGTCTTCTCTGGTTCCATACGAAGCATAGAATTATTTTTTCTAGATCTGTGAAAAATGATGTTGGCATTTTAATAGGAATTGCATTGAATCTGTGGATCACTTTGGTTAGTATAGACATTTTAACAATGTTGATTCTGTAGACCCATGAGCATGGTGTGGTTTTCCACCTGTTCATGTCCTCTGTTATTTCCTTCCTCAGTGTTTCATGGTTCTCCCTGCAGATGTCTCTTACCTCTTTAGTTAAATATATTCCTAGGTATTTTATTATCTCCGTTGCTATTGTAAAGGCTATTGAGTCTTTGATTTGGTTCTTAGTTTGACTGTTGTTGGCATATAGGAATGCTACTTATTTGTGTACATTGATTTTGTAACCTGAGACTTTGCTGAATTTATCAATTCCAGTAATCTCATGGCAGAATCTTTGGAGTTTTCTAGATATAAGATCATATTGTCAGCAAAGAGCAATTGTTTGACCTCTTCTGCCCCCTTTTGGATGCCCTTGATTTCCTCCTCTTGTCTGATTGCTCTGGCTAGTACTTCCACACTATGTTGAGTAGAAGTAATGGTGTCTTCCTGTTTGCAATGAATCTCCTAGGAGTCCTTTGAGCTTCCTGTACCTGGATATCTAGATTTTTAGCAAGGCCTGGGAAATTTGCCTCTGTTATATCCTCGAATAGTTTATCCAACCCTTGTTTATTTTCTTCTTTACTCTCATGGATGCCTACACTTCTCATTGTAGGCCTCTTTATGTAATCCCACATTTCTTGTAGGCTTTACTCTTTTCTCTTATTTCTCTGCTGTACCTCTGCAACTGACTTGTTTAATTGAAAGCTGTGAACTTTAATCCCTGAGATTCTTTCTTCTGTTTGATCTACCCTGTTCTTGAGGCTTTCCATTGTGTTTTGTAGTTGCTTGAATAAATTCTTCATTTACAGGAGTTCTGTTTGATTTTTCTTTAATATTTCAATCTCTTTAGTGAATTTTTCGTCTAAGTCCTGGATTTTGTGAGTGTGTGTGTGTGTGTGTGTGTGTGTGTGTGTAGTTTCTTTGTGTTGGGTATCCATTTTCTCTTGCATATCACTGAGTTTTCTTACAATCCATGTTTGAAATTCTCTTTCTGCCATTTTAGTGTTCAAATTTGTTTGGTATCCATTGCTAGAGAGCTGGTGTTCCCTTTGGGGGTGTGCTTTCCATTTCATTCTTCATACTTCCAGAGTTCTTTTGCTGATTCCTTCCCATCTGGAGCAGCTGTTACTTCTTACCTTTAAATTTTTATTTAGATAATGATGCACCCAGTTTAGTGTCTGAGCCAGTAGGTGGTGTTTTTGAGTGAGATTCGATCACACCCTGTATGATGAGTCAGTAAATGCAGTAAAGGAGTGTGCAAATTGACCTCCCTGTCAGTAGGTGGCACTTTCTGGGGGGAAGCAGGCTGCAGTGTTGTTTTGAGGTTCTGTGACCAGCTCTTGTTCCTCTGGAGAGGCACTCTAGTGTGTCAGGTGGTGGGTGGAGCCCTGGGACTTCCAGGTGTGTCCTTATTCTCCATCTCATTGTGGGCAGGTGGGCAAGTGAGGCTGGGTGGGACTGGGTTGATTGAGCCTGCCCTCAAACTCCACAAATACCGTTAGCGGGGGTCAAAGGTCTGTTCTCTGCTTCTCGGCAAAGCTGCTAGGGAGGGGCTCAAATGGCCCCACTCAGCCAAAAAGTCTGGGTGGGGGTGGGTCTCTCTGAGACCTGCAGTCTGGAGTAAGCCTTGCTTCTTTCCACCTTCCCCTATTCCTCAGTTTCTCCCAGGGCCTCTGCCAGCAGGCAGGACCTCCAACCAGTGGATCCCCCCTGTGATGCAACCTGGGAGGTTCCCTGCCCAGAATCACAGCCTGAGGTGAGAGCACAGCCCTCCCATGGAAGGAGGGTTGTCCCTTAAGTACGCTGCAGCTAGGACCAACTCTGATCTGCCCCTGAAGGTACATACACTTCAGTAGACTAGTTCACAAATATCTCTTTTGTGACCCCTGGGCAATGCAGTTGAGACCTGGGTATACAGGATCTGGCCTGCAGGCCTGTCCCTCAAGCCCCAAGATCAATCCCTGACCCTTCCAGAGAGAAGAGTGCTGGTCCCAAGTCACCCATGGGATGCCTAAGCTGGATCAATGGCTCGCCACCTCAGAATTTGTCCTGCTCTGCTGGAGTCACCAGGCAAGTAGCACCTGAGACGGCCAGCCACATAGGGAGCTCACAGTCCAAGTACCCCTCAGTCCACTGCAGGTCTTGTTCCCTGTGAATGCCTCTAGGGGGTGGCTAAGTTGTCTCTCTCAACAGCTGTGTGTAGGGCAGGGGAAGGGGAAAATGAAGCAATATGGCACCTGACAATCGGCTCAGGTCTGTGGGGAGGAGGTACCCCAAGGTAGCTGGGAGCCTGGTACCCTGTCCATTAGAGGCTCACCACTCACTGGTGGCAGCTGTCTCTCCAGCAGCTCAGGAGCCCACCAGCAGTCGGAGATGCAAGGGAGGTGAATTTTAACCCCTCCCCCTACCGTTGTCACTGTCTCCAAGCCTCTCAGAGTTTAGACCCTGACGATGTCTTTCTCCTTCCAGTTCTGCCACACAACTTTGTCCCACGGAGTCTCCTGTAGTTTCAGACACCCTTCTTTCCCACCCTCATCTGATCTATGTTTGTCTGCCCTTTTTTCCCACTTTCGTCTAAAATCTATCTTTCTTGCAGAGACACTGTGGCTGATGGTTTTTCTTGTCTGCCATCTTACCTCCCCTCTCTTAAAGTTGGATTATAATTTTTAAAAGGGCTGAGAAAACAATAATTCTCAACCTAGAATTGTGCAATTTTCAGAATAAACTTTGTGAAAGATCACAAAGACATTTCTAGAAATTTAAAGACCAAGAGAATTGCACCAAAATAACTACAATAATAAAACTTCTTTCTAAAGAAGCGCTCCAGGAGGAAAATAAAATGAATCCAGTGTTAGGGCGGGGACCTCATTACGAACTCACAACATGTTGGAGAAAGAATTCTCACACAGAGTTTAGGATAGAACGAAGTACAAAGTTTATTTATTTTCCTGAAAAGAGATAGAAAGAGAGAGAGAGAGAGAGAAGAGACCATGTACTGAAGAAAAGGCAGAGGGTAGTACCAGGCACCTGAGGGAAAGTTGCTTGGAGTTTTAAAGGGTAAAAATGGCTTTTTCTCTCCCTCTTCAGCAGACTGATAACAGAAGTGGCAGCAAAGCTGTTGCAGGTGTCCTTTATTTTTCTCTGTGAGGCTATCTTTATTTGAGTCCTTGGAATCTGTTTTTTTGGCAGGAACTGAGGCAGAGAGTTAGAGTGGGGGACAGAGCTCGCACCCTTACTGTCCATTGAAGGCTCTTCAAGGAGACGAAAACTAAACTCTTAGAGATAACAAGGTAGGCCATAGGTGTTTTAGTTAAACAGAGAGTAGTTGTGTCGGGAGTTTTTTTCTTCAAAGGGGCAATTATGTGCTGTGAATTTATTTCTCTTGCTTTCAGTTAGATAATTTATTTTCCTCTGTTTGATGATTATTATAGTAAGGCCATCTTTAATCCGGAAAAATGATCTGCATCATAGATGGTGGATTAAATCATCATATGATTAATTAAAAGACAAATATTGAGTCTACAGGCAAAATTAGGCAATATGTTATTTACAAGAGCTCTGCATGTAGTAGCACAGAAAGGTTGCAAGTCAAGAAACAGGAAAGCAATGCAAACACTGGGCAAAGAATGCCATCTGGCAATGTTAACATCAGGCAAGATAAACTTTAATCTAAAAAGGTGTTGTTAAGGATAGAGAATGTCACAAAATAATGACCAAAGCTACAATTCATCAGGAGGAGAGAATAATTCTGAACTTGCATACAAAAAGTAGATTCCAAGGAAAGAAATTAAGAATTGGTAGAACTACTAGGAGAAATCGACAAACATCATCAGAGTGATTGATTTCAATCCACCTCTCTCAATTAGTGGATGAAGTTAATAAAAAATTAGTGAAGATAAAAGAGACTTCAACATTGTTAACAAACTTATTTTATTTATTATGCATGTAGAGCTATGTTGTCCACAATTAGACAATGCTCATTTTTCTAGGCACATATGCAAGATTTACAAAGATTCAATACTAAGTCACAAAGCAGACCTCAAAAATCTAAAAGATTTTCAGACACAGACCAGCTGTCCACCCACAGTAAAATTAAAATATATATAACTTTAAAAATGTTGCTAAAATGTTTCCATATGTTTATAATTTAAAAATACATTTCTATAATAAATAATGATTCAAATAAAATGATAACAGAAAGATTTTAAACAGTGAGCAATAAAAAATACCGGATCACAAACCTTAAGAGATGCAATGGAAACAGTATTTAATAGGAAATTTAAAGCCTCACATACTTAAATAGGGAGAATAAAAGCTGAAAATTAAAAAGCTAAGAGATACAACTCAAGTGGTTAAAGAACTATAAAATAACTCAAAGTCACATGAGAACTGTGTTAGAAAAGAAGTCTAAAATTAATTAAATAGAAAACAAGTATACAATATTTGCAGCTTTATTGAGATATAATTGTCTAATAAAAATTGTACATATTTCAATTGTACAATGTCATGTTTTGATACGCATACATATTGTGAAATGATTGCCACAATCAACCTAATTAATGTATCTATCATATCACATAGATACCATTTATATGTGTGTGGTGAGAACACTTGCAATTTACTCTCCTAGCAAATCTCAAGTATACAATACGTTATTATTGACTGTAGTCACCACAATGTACATTAAATCCTCAGAACTTATTCCTCCTGCATAACTGAAACTTTGTATCCTTTGACCAACATTTTCCCATGCCACTCCCTACCCCTGCCAACCACCATTCTACTCTCTGCTTCTGTAAGTTCAACATTTTTGGATTCTACATATAAGTGAGATCATTCAGTGTTTGTCTTTCAGTACTTGGCTTATTTCACTCAAAATAGTGTTCTACATGTTCATCCATGTTGTTGCAAATGGAAGGATTTCCTTCTTTTTTAAAGCTGAATAGTATTCCATTGTGTATATATACCATGTTTTCTTTATCTATTCATCTGTCCATGGACACTTAGGTTGATTCCAAATCTTCACTATTGTGAATAAACACTGCAATGAGCGTGGTGTACAGAGATGTCTTTGACATACTAATTTCATTTCCTTTGGATAAATATCCAGATTTGGAATTGCTGGGTCATGTGGTAATTCTGTTTTTAGTTTCTTAGGGAACATCCATATTGTTTTCCATAATGGCTGTACCAATTTTTATTCCCATCAACAGCCTACAAGTGTTCCCTTTTCTCCACATCTTCACCAACACTTATCTTTTGACTTTTTCATAATAGCCATCCTAACAAGTGTGAGGTGATATCTTATTATGGTTTTGATTTGCATTTCCATGATAATTAGTGATGTTGAGCATCTCTTCATATACCTCTTGGCCATTTGTATGTCTTCTTTTGAGAAATGCCTATTTAGGTCCTTTGCTCATTTGTAATCTGTTTGTTTTTCTTTTGATTTACCTGTTGGGTTGTATGAGTTCCTTATATATTTTAGATAACAAATCCTCATTGGATATATAGTTTGCACATATTTTCTCCCATCCACTGACTTGTTCTGCTTTTCTTGATTGTTTCCTTTGCTGTCCAGAAGCTTTTTGGTTTGATGTAATCCCATTTGTTTATTTTGACTTTTATTGCTGATGATTTGGTGTCAAATCCAAAACAATAATTGCTAAGACTAAAGTCAAAGAACTTTTGCCCTTGTTTTCTTCTAGTAGTTTTACAGTTTCAGGTGTTCTATTTTAGTCTTTAATCCATTTTGAGTTGACTTTTGGTGTATGGTATAAGTGTTCAGCTTCATTCCTTTGCTTGTGGATATCTAGTTTTTTCAGCACCATTTATTAGAGAGATTGTCCTTTCCCCATTGTATATTGGCACTTGTGTCAAAAATTAGTTGACTATATATTCACAGGCTTATTATGTCTCTCTATTCTGTTCCATTTGTCGATATGTCTTTTTTTTATGCTAATACCATGCTGTTTTGGTTACTCTAGCTCTGTAGTATACTTTGAAGTCAGGTAATATTATGTCTCCAACTTGGTTCTTTTTGTTCAAAATTGGCTTTGGCTATTCAGGGTCTTTTGTGGTTCCATACAAATTTTAGGATTTTTAAATTTTATTCCCATTGGGGAATTTTGATAGGGATTACACTGAATCTGTAGATCACTTTGGGTTGTATGGACATTTTAGCAATATTAATTATTCTGATGTATAGACATGAGCTATCTTTTCATTTATTCATGTCTTCTTTAATTTCTTTCATTGACGTCCTATAGTTTTCAGAGTACAGAAATTTCACCTTGGTTAAATTTATCTCTAAGTATGCTATTGTCTTTGAAGCTATTATATATGGCATTGTTTTCTTGATTTCTTTTTCTCATAGGTCATTATTAGTGTACAGAAACACTACCTATTTTTGTATGTTGACTTAGTATCTTGCAACTTTATTAAATTTTTTAATTAGCTCTAACAGTTTTTTGGTGGGATTTTCTATGTATAAAATCATGTATGTATGCATTATATATGGTGATGTCTGCAAATGACTATAACTTCACTTCTTTCTTTTCAGTTTGGGTGGCTCTTGTGTCTTTTTCTTGACGAATTGCTCTGGGTAGGAATTCTAGAACTGTACTATGTTAAACAGAATTAGCAAGAGTAGGTTGTTTTGTTCCTGATCTTGGAGAAAATCTTTCATCTTTTTACTATTGAATACGATGCTAGCTGTGGGCTTGTCATATATGGCATTTATTATGTGGTGTGCATCCTTTCTATACCAATTTGTTGAGAGTTTTTATCATGAAAGAATGTTGAATTTTGTCAAATACTTTTCTGCATGTACTGAAATGATCGTTTAGTGATTCTAAGATGTGTATGTAAGGGCAGAGTCCTTAGATAAGACAGTCCTGAGGAAGAACAAGGTGAAGTAACAAATTGAACAATGGAACAAAATAACTTAGAAATGAACCCCCGTGTATGTGGAAAATTGATATGTGGCAAAGGTAGCATTATTAATTTTGGGAAAGAGGATAAAATGTTTAATAAATAATGTTAGGCAATGTAAAATTGGATTTTCTTTATACTGACCGCAAAACACCAGTCATCATAAAATAAAGACTCAAATGGGAAAGGTAGTGCTCTAACCCTTTTAAAAGAAAATAGAGGAGAAGCTCTTTTTGACTTTGAGGCAGGGAAGGATTGCTCCAACAGCATACCAAAATCAAGGTGCTGACTGAATAAATTTGATGACATTACAATTAATAATTTCTGCTCATCAAATATACCATAAAAATAAAAAGACCAGCTGTAAGCCAGGAAAAGATATACACCACTTACATAGCTGACACTGGGTCAGAGTCCAACTTATATAAAAAATTCTTCTAAATCATTAAGATGAAGAAAAACCCCCTCTCTCCTAAATAAAGAAAAGACAAGGACAAACACTTTAAGGGAGAAGAAACATGGTTGGCAAATAAACACATGTGAAAAGACTCTCAATCTCATTAGTGATAACAAACATGCAAATGGAGGTCACCATGGAAACCATTCTGTGTTCATGAGATTGACAAATACATGAGTGTTGAGGAGTCACAGGTAGAAGTGGGAAAGTAAATTGGTCCAATCATTTCTGAGAAACTATTTTACATTATTTTGTAAATTTAAATATTTGCATGCCATATTACCTATGGAGGCTCTCCCAGGTTTTAAAACCCTAGATAAGGCCTTGCAATTGTACACCAAAAGGCAAGGAGTTAAAAGTTCATAGTGACATTGTCTGTAATACAGAACACTGGAAACAGCCCAAAAATCCAATTACAGGAGAAGGAAAAGTTAATTTGCTGCATAAGGACACAGTGGAATATTACGAAGCAATAAAAATCAATACAACATAGTTATACGCGACAGTATGGAAGACTCAGAAAAATGATGACACTGTTTTTATAAAACTTAGAAATAAGCAAATTGAAACTATATATTATTTAAAGATGCACATACATTTAAAAAAATTTTGTTCTACAGGATCAGGAACCTAATAAACATACAATTCAGTATGGCGATGGCCTCTGCTTTAGAAGCAGGATGTTGGATGGAGGAAATACAGCAACACTGGGAATGAGTCGGTTCTTGAGTTGGGGCATTAGTTCAGAACTTTTTTACTTGCGACGTTTTTATGCTCATGCTTGCTTTGTATCGATCAATGTTATGTAATGAAAACATTTAAAAATGGAGCTACAATACACTTCCTTGACAGAAAGTTCCCCGGCATGATGGCATTTGTTCCCCAGATATGGAGTGCCCAGACCCACACTCCCTGCTATGTGCTGGGGGGACAGAGGTGAGACCGAGGCAGGACCTGGGTCTTGCCACCTACGAGGCTCCTTGGGTGGTTCTGAGGACACTCAGCGGAGCCTGTGTATGGTCACCAGTAACAGGCTGGGGCTGGGTGAGATGATCTGCGATGTCAAACCCCGGGATTCTGTGATGCTCTGATTCAAAACCTGGAAAAATCCATCTTCTTAGAGAACTGACAGGTTGGCATGACCCTATTTTTACAGACAAAAAAACTGAGCTGTAGAGAAGTTTAAGCTGTCATTCATCGATCGAACCTGTTCACTGCTAGTTCAATGCTTTTTCTGTAAAGGCCTCAAGAGAGATCCTTAAATTATTCCTGTATATGTGTATGTATGTATTATGTATATGCGCATGTAGGTACTATGTGTGGATGTATGGATTATGTATGTGTGTTATTTATGTGTGTATTATGTGTCTATTATGTGTGCAATGTATATGTGTGTGTTGTGTGTGTATATATGCATGTGTGTATATGATGTATGTGTGTATATGTGTATGTATTATATATGTGTGTATTTTGCTGAATTATATAACCAGGAATATTATTTCAAATTCCTTGCTATAAGTCAGTGCTTCTAAAACTTGGGCTTGCATCAGAATCACCTCGAGGGCTCGCAAAAACTTAGATTGCTTCTCCTAGCCCTGGAGTTTCTGTTTTAGTCGGTCTGGAGTGGAGCCAGAAAATGTGCATTTGAAACAATTTCCCAGGAGATGTGAGATGTGATGCTGCTGGTCCAGGTACCCCACTGTAAGACTCCCTGCTGTATCGGTTACCAACTTTCAGCCTAAAGAGCCTGTGCCTTATCCTCACTCTATTTACAAGATAAAAGGACTAAAATCTGATTGATTTAGTCAGGAAATCAAGTTGGGAAAATATTTTTAAATTGTTAAAATTTGCATTTCCCATTATCTGAGCAGGAATAGAAATTAGCTATTCTACTTGACAGATATAATCTGTTCTATATATAACTACATAATTATAGAAGCCATAATTCTTCTTATTAAAATTTCCAGTGGTGTATGTGTTACTGTCATTATGAGGTCAACTGGGATTAAACCATCCTGACCCAATCTGCACACACACACAACCCCCAACAAACAGAACTCACAATTTATGTCATTAATTTGATTTAAAAGCTGGAGAAAGGACTTTAATGTTCTCCTAAATGCTTCACACAACTGCAAAGAGTCATTTTGGTGATTTAAATGAGTTTTATGTTAAAGAGCTGCATGACGAGTAGTTTCCATGGGAGAAGTGCTAGTTCTTCCTCCCTACAGTTTCCAGCTCATGTGTTTATGTCGATGAAAATGTAGAGCTTCCCTGCATCAGAGTCTTAATATTATTACTGACACAGATAGGCCCTTATAAACCAATGCTAAATGGAAAAAGCAGAAGTCGGAATTGTACATTCAGCATGATTCCAAGCACATAAATACCCAGTGGACAGAAGATCTGGCTTCCTATGTACACACACATGTTCTCTCCAGTGAGTGTAAGTGCAACCACTGGTATTCAGGGGCCTCACCATGTGCCACCCCCGATATAAATATTTTATGTATCTTAGCACACACTGCCTTCACAGTGCTCCTGGAGGTAGATGCAGGCGGGGACATTGAATCACAGAGCAAGTGACTTGCGCAAGTTCCCTCAGCAGTAACCAGGGACCAGCATCCTTGCTTTTACTCCAGCATAGGCCACTTTTTAACTTGGGAAACTGTAAACAGGCGTGTATGAGAACTCTCTCCACTGCTGCAATGCAAAAGAGGCCCAAAGGTCATTCTGCTTGTGTCTGTGACTTGGCGCTAGAAAGACCTTTTTCAAGACAGATCACAGTCAGGAAAGGCCCCCTCAGCCCCTTGGCCTTGGGACTGGGGATCCTTCACAGCAGAACAGCACCGTGCAGGTGGTTATCTGCCACGAGAGACCCACACTCGGTCATTTCAGGATGGAGTAGCTTTAGCTCCACTTTGTGAGTCTGTAAGTTGAGCTCAGAGAAACAGATGTGGCCAAGGCCACACAGGCAGTCATAGACCCGTCTTCCAATGTGGGACGGTCATTGACACGCCCACCCTCTCATGTGGGTTCTGACTGGTTCACACAGGCATGCACACACACACACGTGTACACACAAGCACGCATGTGTGCACAGGCACATATACATGAACACACATGTACAGGTGGGCACATGCAGGCACACACATACGTGCACACATGGGGACACACATGTGGGACCAGCCACACTAAGGAGGAAGATTCTTGTGAAGCCATATCACCTCCTGACAGGTCTCTCCTCTCAAGGGCAGCCCCCACTCCTGAGAGGCCCACCCCACCACACCTGCGCAGTCCCTACCAGGGCTCACATCTTTGCTGCACTGTCTACTGCCTCTGCTTTTGTTCTGCTCCCAGCTGGTATTGGGCGTCCTGGCCCCCCTGGGTTCTCAGAGGCAGGGTGTCTTGTCCCCAGTGCCTTCCTGGGCTCACCTGCACCCTGTGGGGTGCACGTGAAGGGCCACTCCCCCGATGCTGTGTACACTGTGCACCTTCTGCCTTCACCCTGTGAGGGGGCTACACAGGTCCTCACCCTCATGGAGCCGGTCCGGGCTCCACCCGAGCCCTTTCTCCAGCAGCCAGGGTGCCATCCCTTGGCCTCGGCTCAGGATGATTCAGGGATGGCTGGGCTTAGGGGGTGGCTGCTGATGACAGTCCTGTCCCTAAGATTATGTTGTTGGCACAAATGGAGACGGTGTTCCTGGTGCTTCCTGGGGCAGAAAGCAGCACGAGTTTGGGGGCTCCTGGTTGAATCCGCTTTCCCAGTTAGTTCCCAGTTATTGGCGTGCAGCCCTTGGCGAGTCACATCATGAGCTGGGCCTCAGTTTCTCCACCTGTAAATGGAAGGTTGATACACAATTGTGTAAGACGCCTATCAGGGCATATGTAGTCAGAGGCCTCGGCAAAGCAGAGCCCCTCCCGCCTGCTGGTGCGCCGGCTCCCTGAACACTCTCCGGGGGCTTAGGTAACGGCGCTACATGGCTTTTAAATGAATTTGGTTCTAAAATAGAAACTAACACACATTGCAGAAAATACAAAAAACATAAAAAACTATAAGAACATAATCAATGACATCCCTTTTAATTTGAACTAACTTATTAGTAAGACAGACATTTCTTTGTCTATTTCTTACCCTTTAAATTTCTTTAATTTTATGTGAGGTTGTTCACTGACTTTTCATGTCTTTTGCCCATTTTTCTATCGGTGTTTTTAAAATGAATTTCAACAGCTCTTTGTGTATTTTAAGGATAGTAACATTTTGTTTGTTGTAAGTGTTGCAAATAATTTTCCAGTTTGTTATTTATCTTTTAGTTTTACTTTGTCCTTACTTTTTAAAAAGATATAATCAACATATCATATAATAAAATTCACCATTTTAAAGTGTATAATTCAGTGGTTTTTAGTATATTCACAAGGTTTTACAATCACCAGTAATTCCATAATATTTTCAAAACCCCAAAAAGAAGCTCGGAATCCATTAGCAGTCATTTTCCGTTCTCCCCAGCCCCAAGCTTCTGGTGATCACTAATCTACTTTCTGTCTCTATGGATTTGCCTATCCTGGACATTTCCTATAAATTGAATCATATATTATGTGGTCTTTGGTGTCTGGTTTCTGTCAGCTGAAGATTTTCAAAGTGTATCCGGACTGTGTCAATACTCCATTATTTTTTATGCCTGAATAATATTCCATTGTATGGATAAAACACATTTTATTTATTCATCCATAAGTTTATGGGCATTTAGGTTATTTCCTCTTTCATCTATTGTAAATAATGCTGCTAAGAACATTTATACACAATTTTCTGGGTGAACTTATGTTTTCAAGTCTCTTGGGCATATACCTAGGAGTGGATTTGCTGGGTCCTCTGGTAACTCTGTGTTTACTGTTTTCAGGAATGACCAACATATTTTCAAAAGTGGATTCAGCATTTCACATTTCCACGGGCAATGAGTGAGGGTTTCGATTTTCCATATCCCCACCAACACTTGTCATTATCTGTCTTTTTGAGAATAGGCATGCTAGTGGTGTCAAATGGCATCTCATTGTGGTTTTTATTTGAATTTCCCTAGTCACTAATAATAAGCATTGCTTCATGCTCATTAGCTATTTGTATACATTCTTTGAAAAAATGTCTATTCAAATCCTTCTTAGTTGTTTTTTTAATTGCTGAGTTGTAAGAGTTCTTTATGTATTCTGCATTCTGGACACTTAATCAGATATATGATTTGCAAATAATTTCTCCCATTCTGTGGATTTTCTTTTTACTTTCTTAATAATGTCTTTTGAGGCACAAAAGCTTTTAATTTTGATATAGTTCAAATTATCTATTTTTTTTTCTTTGATTGCTTGTGTGTTAGGTGGCATAAATAAGAAACTGTCGCCTAATTCAGGATCACAAAGATTTAAACCTGTGTTTTTTTCTGAAAGCTTTTCAGTTTTAGCTCTTACATATAGGTGTTTGACCCATTTTGAGTTAATTTTTGTATATGGTACAATACTAAGAATTCATTCTTTTTCATGTGGATATCCAGTTGTTCCAGCACCATTTGTTGAAAAGACTGTTTTTCCCCCACTGAATTGCCTTGATGCCCTTGCTTAAATAAGTTGACCATAAACATGTGTGTATATTTCTGGACTCATAGTAATTCTACCCCATTTATCTAGACTTCTACCCTTGTGAGTGCCATGCTGGTCTGATTATCATAGGTTTGTAGCAACTTTTTGAAATCTGGAAATGTAAGTCTTCCAAATTTGTTCTTCTTTTTCAAAGTTGTTAGGGCTATTTTGGTCCTTGCATTTCAATATAAATTTTCAGATAAGTTTGTCAATTTTCTTCATTGAAATTTTACTAGGGATTACATTGAATCTGTAGACAATTTGGGGAGTATTGTCATCTTAACAATATTATGACTTCTAATTCATGAACACAGAATGCCTTCCCATTTATGTAAACTGATTTTTTGTATATTGGTCTGTATCCCATAAACTTACTTAATTTGTCATTAGCTCTATTAGATTTTTTATGTGTATGTGGATTCCTTCCTTAAGATTTTCTGTATACAAGATCATGTCATCTATAAATAGAGCTAGTTTTATTTCTTTCTTTATAATTTGGGTGCCTTTTATTTCTTTTTCTTGCTCAGTTATCCTGCATAAAACTTCCAGATAATGTTGAATAGAAGTGGTAAGAGCACACATCTTTGTTTTGATCCTGATCTTGGAGAAAAAACATTCATTCTTTCACCATTACATGTGATGTTATTTGTGGGTTTTTCACAGATGCCTTTTATCATATCAAGGAAGTTTCCTTCTATTTCTAGTTTGTTAAGTGTTTTTATCTTGAAAGTGTGCTGTATTTGGTTAAATGCTTTTTGTGGCTATGAAATGGTCATGTGGTTTTCACCTGTGTTCTATTAATATGGTGTATCACGTTTGATTTTTATGTATTGAACAATTCTTGCATTCCTGTATAAAACCCACTTGGTCATGGTATATATTCTTTTATATACGCTGTTGAATTCAGTTTGCTGATATTTTGCTAAGAATTTTGCATCTTCGTCATAAGGGATATTGATCTCTAGTTTTCTTTTCTTTGTCTAGTTTTGGTATCAGGGTAATATTGGCCTCATAGAATAAACTCCTCTTATACTTTTGGAAAAGTTTGTGACATAAGTGTCTTAATGTTTCTTTAAACATTTAATAGAATTCACTGTGGAAGCCATCTAGTCCCAGGCTTTTCTTTGCTGGAAGTTTTTGATTACTAATTCAATTACTTACTACAGATTTATTTAGATTTCCCTTTTGTTCTTGAGTCAGTTTGTGCATTTCTAGGAATTTGTCCATTCAGCTTAACCAATCTGTTGGCCTACAACTGATCATAGTATTCCTTTATAATCCTTTTTATTTCTGTAAGATAGGTAGTATTTGCTTTTATTCTTGATTTTGATAAATTGAGTCTTCTGTTCTTGGTCAGTCTAGCTAAAATGCTGTTAGTTTTGTTGATCTTTTCAAAGGACCAAATTTTGGTTTTAGTGATTTTCTCTAAGTTTTTCTATTCTTTATTTCATTTATTTTCATTCTAACATTATGTCCTTCCTTCTTCTTGTTTTGGGTCTAGTTTGCTCTTGTTTTCTACTTCCTTAAGGTGGAGATTTAAGGTCATGGTTAATTTTATGCGTCAACTTGGCTAGGCCACAGTACCCAGATAGTCGGTCAAATGTTTTAGATGTTTTTTGCGAGGTATTTTTCAGATGAGATTAACACAAATCCAAAGACTTTAAATGAAACACGTTACCCTCCATCAGGGGAGTGGGATTCATCCAATCAGTTGAAGGCCTTACAAGGGAAAAAAAAAAGATGACCTCCCCCACGAAGAAGGGATTCTGCATCCAGACTGTCTTTGGACGCCAGCTCAACATCAACTCTCCCTGATTCTCCAGCCCCAGCCTACCCTGCAGACTTTGGACTCACCAGCCCCCACAATCATGTGAGCTAATTGGTTAAAATAAATCTATTTGTCTCCTTTTCTCTCTGTGTATGTGCGTGTATATGTGTATGCATATGTGTGTACACAAGCACATACACATCCTGTTGGTTCTGTAGAATGCTGACTAATACAGTTAGGTATTGATTTGAGATCTTTCTTTTTTTTAATGTAGGCATTTAGAGCAGTAAATTTCCTTCTTAGCAATGATTTCACAACATCCCATAAGTTTTTTGTATGTTGGGTTTTCATTTTTATTTATATCAATTTTTTTGTAATTTCTCTGTGATTTTTCTTTCCTGTGACCCACTGTTTATTTAGGATTTTTTTTTTTAATTTACCCACATTTAGGTTGGGTGCAGTGGCTCATGCCTGTAATCCTAGCACTCTGGGAGGCCGAGGTGGGTGGATCGTTTGAGCTTAGGAGTTCAAGACCAGCCTGAGCAAGAGCAAGAGCCCATCTCTACTAAAAATAGAAAAAAATTAGCTGGACAATGAAAAATATATAGAAAAAATTAGCCAGGCATGGTGGCACATGCCTGTAGTCCCAGCTACTCGGGAGGCTGAGGCAGGAAGATCACTTGAACCCAGGAGTCTGAGGTTCCTTTGAGCTAGGTTGACACCATGGCACTCTAGCTTGGGCAACAGAGTGAGACTCTGTCTCAAAAAAAAAAAAAGAATTTACCCACATTTGTCAATTTCCCAAATTTCTTTCTCAGATTGATTTCTAATTTCATTCCATTGTGGTCCAAGAACATAATTTGATTTCAATCCTTTAAAAATTACTGAGAATTGTTTTATGGCCTAATATATGGTCTGGCCTGGAGAACATTTCACATGCATTTGAGAAGAATATGGATTTTACCATCCTTGAGTAAAGTGTTTGTCTTTACTTAAGTAGCCAAATATGCACTTTCCTTTCTAATTTCTGTTATTGTTTTTATAATTACAAATCTTTGTCCATGCTGAGACTACTTAAATATCTACTTCTATTAATTCAGCTTTTAACAGTAACATTTGAAATGCAGGCATATTTTCTCAGTGGAACCCCAAAGAACCTACAAAATACCCCCAAGAAAAGGCGTCCACTTTAAACATCCACTAACCCAAGTCGAGGCCAGAAAAAGAAGTCAGTGTGGGAGCCACCCAGTCTTCATGCAATTGTCTGAATAGATTATTAATTTTTCTTTCTTACTGCACCTTTGTAGGTAGTAATCTGAGGCAGCTATTTTGCAAGCTGCTAGACAGACACTATGAAAAGTTGGGGTATAATGTATTTATTAGTTTCTAGGGCTGCCATAACAAAGTACCACAGTCTGGGTGGGTCAAAACAGAAATATATTGTCCTGAAGGCTAGAAGTCTGGGATTAAGGTGCCCTCAGGGCTGGTTCCCCCTGGGGCTGGGAGGGAGAATCTGTTCCAGGCCCCTCCAGCTTCTGGTGGTCCTCTGGCTGTGACAGCACCACCCCACTGTTCGCGTGCCGTTTTCCCTGTGTGTCCCCTGTGTCCAAATTTTCCCTTTTATTATAGATACCAGTCATATTGGACTAGGGGCCCACCCTAATTAAGTATAGTTAGTTAAGTGTAACTTAACTAATTACATCTGCAATAACCCTAATTCCAAATAAGGTCACATTATGAGGACTTCAACATGCGAATTTGGGAGGGACACAATTTAGCCCATAACAGCTTAAATACTTTAGGAAAATGTATAGATCCTAAGAGTATGAATTGATTATTTTTTACAAGTATAAAAGCCCATGTAGCCACCACTCAAATCAAGATGGTGAACGTTCTCAGCACCCCAGATGGCTCCTTCATACCCCTCCAGTTAGTTCTTTCCCGAAAATAACTGCTATTTTAGAGAGACTTTATTTTAAAACCAAAGATCTATTTTTGCTTTCTGATATCTGTTTGAAACTGTCTCATCAGGGCCCCTGCTATCCCCAGTGGTCTGGCCTTTTCAAAGCAAAAGTTCCACTCCCAAGTCTGGCTAAAGCTAGAGGAGATATCTGCTAACGGTTTTGAGTCTTCCCTGCTGGCACTGAGGCACTGTTAAAGTATCAGCCTTCATCTGGTGACTGTCTGGGTTAATAGAAAAGCCAAAGTAACTTACACAGCGCTCCAGGGCAAATGCTTCCTGTTACGTGTCCCCCTGCACTCCCCGGCCAGCGCCATGCTGCAAAATGATGGACCGTCCATCTGCGGCCACCATCAGCCATGCCCCTTCTGATGACGCGCCCAGTAATCTGGTAACAGGGCCATTTCAAAAATGTGAGCGAACTTGCTCCCATTCATCCTGGAGACTTGCCTCCTGGACACGCATTATCACCTTTACTGCCTTTTGTTGTTGTTGTTTTCTTTTCATTCTTGAATTTTATAGATCTTCATAGCTGGGTCATCTGAAACAAAATTCAGCAGCTACAGTGGCAAGTTCTTCTAAATCTCCTGTTGCCACTTCTGAGTCCTCTGTGCCCCACTGACCTGTCTAAAGACTCTTCTTCTGGTTATCTCAAAAGCTTCTCAAACTGCAAAATTTAAACCCACATGCTTCCCCTTAAAATCATACTGCTTTGTCATTTTTTGTTTTGTTTTGCTTTGGTCTTAATTTGATAAATCGCTCCTCCACCTACTCAGTCACTCAAGAAAAAAATCCTGGGAATTGTGCTATTTGATTCTTTTTTCCAAAATCCCATCATATACTTAACCGAACAGTCCCATCTGTATGACCTCTGGGGGCCTCCCCTCCCTGCTGCCTGGGGCTGCTGTCAGCTCTCTGCTGAGAGGGCACAAGCCTTCGGCTGTTCCCTGTCGGTAGCCTCTCCCCTCTAATATACACACCACACTGCCATCAACTTGAATTTTCTAAAATGGAAATATGAGCATATTGTTTTTATGCTTAACATGGTCCAGAGCCTCCTCACAATCCCTGGGTACGGACTAAAATGGACATTCAGGTTCCACCTGCCTTTTCAGCCTGACTCCCCACTCCCCACCCCCTACTCCTCACCCAAGCAAGCCTCAGCTCACAAACTCCCACCCTCGGGAGTCCTACCTGGAGGCCCCTTCCCCTGGATAAGTGGGCCCATCCTCTGGGCCCAGCTCAAAGACACCCAAACTCTGTTCCCAGTGGAGCTCCAACTCAGAGGCCAAGAGTGGGGGCCACGGGGCTACACCGCCTTGTTTAAGACCCCTCCTACCCTAGTAGCCAAATGATGCTGAGCAAGTTGACTAACCTCTCTGGGCCTTGACTGCTTGTCTTAATCCATTTTGTATTGCTACAACAGAATGCCTGAAACTGGGTAACTGATAAAGAACATATTTATTTCTCACAACTCTGGAGGCTGGGGAGTCCTAGAAGGGGCCACAGCTAGTGAGCACCTTCTTGCTCCATCACAACATGGCAGAAGGCATCACATGGTGAGAGAGAACGAGAGATTGAACTAGCGGCCTCGAGCCCTTTTATAATCAGCGTTAATCCGTTTGAGTGTGGAGCCCTCTGACTTAATACCTCCCATTAGGCCTCATCTCTCAACACTGCTGCATTGGGAATTTCAACTCATGCTTTTTGGGGAACATATTTAAACCAAAGCACAGATTCCTCTGTAAAATGGGGGTCATAATGGCCTACCTCAAAGGGCTGTTATGAGGAATGATGTTTTCCTATTGGTTGCTTAGAACAGCACTGGCAAATGGTCAGTGCTCAATAGCTAGTAGTTGTCAATACTCCTTGTTACATCTTTCTATTAAACTGTTAACCACAGTGGAGCCTCCTTCATTTAAATAGCTGACTCTCCCATGACGCTGTGAGTTCCCCAAGAACAAGAGCTGCTTCTACCATCCCTCTGTGCTCAGGTCAAGCTCAGTGCCTGGTGCACAGTCAATAAGAAGTATTTATTCCATTATTCACCTAAGACAGCCAGGTGGGCTGTTTTTCTTGCTTCGCATCTTGTGTGTTGTGGATAAGAATGAAATTAGGTGCGTATGTGTATGCTTGGCAGGGCCCATCTTTCCTCAGGACGCAGTCTTGGAGGTAACAGTGCAGTTTGCTTCTGTACCTGATGACGCTTGAATCTGTTGGCTCCATGGGCTCTTGGGCCCCTAGCTGCATCAGGGAATCAGATGAAAGGCATATAGGGTTCAGGAATTGTTGCTTTGAACCAGTGATCCACAAACTGCAGTCTTGATCTTTGTCCAAACCTCCTCTAGGTTGTAACTGCAGAAGAGAACTCTGCTTGTTGATTGGGAAGCCTGGCCCTGGACACATTCTGACATTTGAGCTGCAAGACCCTGATGGGGCTGTCATTTAGACCTTGGGCACCTCAGCTCCCTCAGCTGAAAAGCAAGGTGGTAATCAAACCCGCCTCACTGATGCAGGGCATTGCAGGGCTTTGTAAACAATACATAAATACAATACCATGGAATAATTCTTACTTAAAACAATGGGGAAAACACTTAAGACAGAGATGGGGAACATTTCATGTTGGAAGGCCTCATTAATTTAGCTGTAATCACATAAGGCCACACTGAAGAAACTTCAATTAGATAGACTTAAAAATGTACATTATTTTGTAAAAATCTAACTAATATGTACTTAATAATTTCAACAAATGAAAATTATTTGTTAATTTTAAAATTAGCTTAGCTAACCTTTTAATGACATTGTTATGTCTGCTTTTTGTTGGAAAGTATTTGAATATTTGGTTGCAGCATGGAGGTCTTCAGTTTCAGTTGATCCTCTAAATGGGTATCAGTCACTCGTAACCTTAAAGCCTTCTTGATTTGGGTTAGGTAGGAGAACGTAGACTCACAGCAATAAGTGGATGAAAGCAAGAAAGCATTTTTCGGGCATGTTGCCAAAGGTGTGGGTATTCTACTGCATTTTTCCCTATTCCAATTGGATCTTTCTTAGCATCAAACAATGACTTTAAAATGTCATCCACTGAGAGCTCAATCAATTCCATCTGCAGTTCTTTAGGTGCCTTGGTGATATCAACTAGGTGAGGCAGAAATGCTAATTTGAGTGTGATGTCCTGATTCTCAAAGTCAGTGAAACTTTCATTGCATTCTCCAGTTAATAGATCTATAAGAGCTGTGTATTCTTAAAATGATTTGCATATATCATCCTGCTCGTCAATGACCTTTGCTAACTGGGGAAAATGTTCATCAGAAGTTTCCTTCTGAAGAAGAAGTGTTTTGAATAAAGATAGCTTTTTTCTAATTGCTTCGATTTTTTGGCCACCTATCGTATAGAGACTTCATTTTACCTTGCAAGAAATATTAAAGTCGTTCTGATTTGACATGATATCATACAGAAATGCTAGAAATTTTCTTTCAATAATTCACATTGCTGGTTCTATTCTTCATAAAATTTGACTATCTGTTCTTGCAGAGATAAAATTTTGGCTAACCCATGTCCCTGTGATAGCCAATGCACTTTAGAATGATATGGCAAATCCACAGACACCTCATCCTTTAACCTTAGTTGTGAATCTGACGATGCCATGTTGCATTTGCAGGAATACAGTTAACAATACTTATAACTTGTTGCAAAGTGTCACTTAAAATAGTAGCTCTAGCACAGAGATTTTGTTGATGCAAGATACAATGAAACGAAATGAGAGCATCTGCATCTGTTAGTACTTTTTAAAAAAATCTGTGCAATAGGCCGGGCACGGTGCCTCACGCCTGTAATCCTAGCACTCTGGGAGGCCGAGGCGGGTGGATCGCTCAAGGTCAGGAGTTTGAAACCAGCATGAGCAAGAGTGAGACCTCGTCTCCACTATAAATACAAAGAAATTAATTGGCCAACTAAGGATATATATAAAAAAATAGCCGGGCATGGTGGTGCATGCTTGTAGTCCCAGCTACTTGGGAGGCTGAGGCAGAAGGATCGCTTGAGCCCAGGAGTTTGAGGTTGCTGTGAGCTAGGCTGACGCCATGGCACTCACTCTAGCCCCGGCAACAGAGTGAGATTCTGTCTCAAAAAAAAAAAAAAAAAAAAAATCTGTGCAATAAACCCTTCATGTTTTCCTGTAATGGAAGGTGCACTGTCTTGTACATACACTCATTAAATTTACCAAATTCAGTCCAATTTCACGACAGTTATCTCGAAAGTTGTTGAAGATATCTATTCCTTGTGTTCTATTTGCAAGAGGCCCCAAAGCAAGTAACTCTTCATAGCAAAGAAAATCTTGTTATGACCCGAATGAACTGTAAAACATATGCCAAGTCAGTAGTGTCAGGCAACTCATCCAAAGGAATTAAATAATATATATCTTCCTTTTAAAGTTTCTCATGAAGTTTTTCTGTTAAGTTGAAGGCTAATTCATGCTGTTGATCAGTTATGGTTCTCCTTGAAAGAGATGGTTGTTGACACTTTGAAACGCTATCCAGCTCTAAGCATCCTGTAACTTTGACGATACATTCTTTCCCAATTTCTACATCACTGAATGGCTTCTCTTTTTTCCTGAATATATAAGCTACTTACAAGTTGCTTATTTCCAGATCTTACTGCTGCTTGAAAGAATTGTCTTTGTCTTTGCTTTTCATCTTTTAATTTCTGCAATACAACCTTTTGCACCTCTCCCTCTAATTTAAAATATTTGTGGTCTTTATGAGTGTTATAATGCTGATTAGCATTGAATTTCTTTAATGTTGATATTGCAGTATCACAAAGCAAGAAAATCATCTTATCTTTAGCAGAAACAAGATAATATTGCAATTCCCAATCTTTATTAAAAAAAATCTGTTTTCTTCCTTCAGCATTCTCTTGGTCTTCATGATGGGCTACTAAGCAGACAGAATTAAAAACTACTGTCAAGTTGTGCAACTATTCACAAATTCCACTTCAGATAAAAACACAGTGCACCACTGTCAAAAGCTGATAACAGACTGGCATACTCGACCCCCATAAACTGCTGCCAACCAGCTTCAGGCAGTAGTGCTCCCAGTCAGGCAGGGGAAGTTATTATAGAATTAAATCATGAGCATAGCAGCCGTCAATTTAGCCCTTATGGCTTACTCATGTTCTAATTGTGCCAGTCAATCTGAGGAGATTATTTCATTGAAACTTATTTTATTCTTTGATATTTTAAATATGTTCATTTTAAAAATAAAAATATAAAAGACAATCAAAATGTATTAATGAAAATGAAAGGATTTGTTCTGTAAAATTTTGATTCAGTCAAAAGGCTGCACTTAAGGACCTAGAAGGCCACATGCAGTCTTAAGGCTGCAGGTTCCCCACTCCTGACTTAAGACATAAAACATGGCCCTGAGCAAGTCTGATCATAACATAGCCTCTGGAAGTTACAATGATAAAGGGACTTTTTCCCTAAAGCTGACCCCCAGTTCCTTTTGAATAGAGTCTAAGGTTTCCTGGATGACTCAGAGAAGGCCAGCAGTGTGCCATGAAGCTTTTCCTGTCTCTGCCTGAGCCCCGAAGCCTCCTTGTATGCTGCTGGCCAGGGCCAGCCCAATGGCTCCCATAGCTGACCAGGCCCCCTGGCCCCGAGGTTGCTGGGCTCTGGTCTGCGGTAGCCAGAAGTTTTCCTGAACAAAATTCTTCCTAACCTGCAACAGAGCCCCACCTTCTGGACCACCCCCAACCCCAGCCGCTGGAGCTAGTTCGGCTGACTTCTCTTCTACCTGGCGCTTTCCAGTGTTGATCTGAGACAGCGGAAGCCCAGGGAGGAGGCCCCTGGTGAGAGTGAGAAGCCCCTGCATGTATCCCAGGCCCCCCCCCAAGTCCACCCTCTCTCCCAGGGCCATGAGGGTCGGGCTCCTTCTCTTCTCCACCCTGGTCCTCCTTTGGTGGAAATGTTTCCTGTGGCAGTTCCCCCTCAGAGAGCACCTGATGACAAGAACCCAGTGTGGCTGACCCACAGAGCTGAGCATGGCATCCCCTCCTCATCCTCACCAGGAGCAGAACCCAATATTGCTTTGGGGCTCTAGTCTTAGCCAGGCCACATAATCAGGTATGTGTGGGCTCCTCCGTCTATTCAATACAAAAAATAGTGATTGTAGTGATTGTCTATGTCCATCATGGCTCAGAACTGACCCTCTCCTGAAGGAACTTAGAGTCTGAAGACAGAAAGATGGGTAGCCTGTCTTTACGGGACACAGCTCGGCAGAAGTGTGCAAAAAAGGATTGGGCTGAGTCTGGCTTCCCTGAGGAGGTGACATTTGATTTGGATTTTGAAGAATGAGTAGGAGTTTTCTAGGTGAAAGGGGGCATTTTATGGAAGTGAATGTGAATATTTTGCTCAGGAAAAAAATGAGAAGCATATGATTAAATTGAATATGGTAGAAAAAATATAATCTTTGGAGTCAGGAATTACTTTTTTGAATTCTCTTAGAATTCTTAGTTAATCTCTTTGGCATTCATACTCTCAAGCTGTAGAACAAGGAAATGATACTTTTTCACAGGACGGATTTTTGAATGAATTAACATATATAAAATTTTAACTGTAAATTGTGTATAAAGCCATTAGTTTAATAATGTGTTATGAGACATTCTAGATTCTAGTTTCTCCCACTGCTAACACCTCTTTCTCCTTTGGAAACAGGCTTCTGACCATCAGTTGATTAATTCATTGATTCATCGATTCCATATTTCCTGATTTCTCCTGCATAAGCATTGAGGATGCAAAAGTAAATGAGATTCAGTCCCTGGCCTCAGGGAGCTGCCAATCCAGCAAGGTCGTTAAGTGTAAACAGAGCACACCCAGGTGAGACAGGGTGGCTTTGCACCATTAACTCCCGAGCCAACAGGCACCCTGAGCCTTGTTCTGGGGCTGGTGGGGCCCCTGTGAACTGTTGAGGCCCGTGGGTCTACGTGGGACCTTGGGAAACTTTGGGACTCTGGGAGAGTTGAAATCTAAAAATTGGTCTAATCAATATTAAATTCCGTTTAGTAGTCATTATTAAGTAGATGAGAAAAGAGCATTTCATGCAAAGACCAGCAGCATTAACAGCATTAACAGAGATACAGAGGCAGAAAATGACACTTCACACACACACTCTTAAATGACAAGTGTGGACTACCATGAATATAATGGAAATAACCTAGAACCCTCTGCCCCCACTTTCTAAAGCAGGATTTGGTGCATTAACTTGTCTCCCTTCTTTATCATTGCCTTCATGAGGAAGGAGGGATGCATGCTGGCTTCCCAGGGAAAACAAATGCCCTCTAATTGTGATATAAGACAAGGTGATAGGCCTAAAGTCTTAGAGCTGTGCAAGTGTTGGCAGCTCACTTAGGCCAGTACCTGGCCTTCCCACATCACTGGGTTGCTATGACAAGCAAATCTGTTTCAGTCAAGAAGTTGCAAGTTACAGATAGCAATTCAAACTAAATTAGGTTTAAAAAGGAGGGGAGGGAGGCAGGGCGCAGTGGCTCACACCTGTAATCCTAAGACTCTGGGAGGCCGAGGCGGGAGGATGGCTCAAGGTCAGGAGTTTAAAACCAGCCTGAGCAAGAGCAAGACCCCGTCCCTACTAAAAATAGAAAGAAACTAATTGGCCAACTAAAAATATATAGCAAAACTTAACCAGGCATGGTGGCGCATGCCTGTAGTCCCAGCTACTTAGGAGGCTGAGGCAGAAGGATTGCTTGAGCCCGGAGTTTGAGGTTGCTGTGAGCTAGGCTGATGCCACGGCACTCTAGCCCCGGCAAGAGAGTGAGACGCTGTCTCTAAAAAAAAAAAAGGAGGGAGGGAAAGGGATTTTATCATGTTTGAGGATATCTTATAGAACCCAAGAGCAAACAAGGAACCTAGGTCCAGAAAGGTATCACCTGGCACAGGGATGGCATCTGGGGGCCACCCCAATTCAAGGGGGGGGGTCCTGAGCAAATAGCCTATAAGTGCCTATTACATTCTACCGCTTGACTGCACTTGTGAACACTCGCAAGGATACCCACATCTAATAGGACACAACCACCCCCCCTCTAACTGTAAATGGGTCCACCTTTCCTAAATGAGAATCAGTCCAAGGTCACATCCAGTGACAAAGCCATATGGCCACTGCTTTGTGCCTTTCCAGGGATGAATGTGCCTCTCCTGGGTTAATTTTCATCCAGGAGAGGTATCACAATTCACCATCCTGAAACTTGTGGAATAAATGATAAAATTTTACCATTCAAGGAAAGTATAATAGTCACAAAAATCTCTCACTTACTAAAGAAGTAAAGAGACCATAAAAAAAAAACTCAATAAATTTAAAAGAATTAAAATCATACTGTGTTCTCAGACCACAAATGGAATCAAACTGGAAATCAATAACTGGAAAGACAACAGGAATCACTCCAAACATGTGGGAACTAAACAGCATACTGCTAAAGTAATCATGGATCAAAGAAATATATTACTACATGGAACTGAACGAAAACAATCAAACAAGAAAAACAATGTATCCAACTCTGAGGGCCCCGGGAAAGCAGTGCGGAAAGGGAACTTTGTAGCACTATGTGCTACGTTGATAAAAAGGAACGTCTCAAGTCAATCATCTAAGCTCTCACCTCACGGAAAAAAAGAAGAAATAAACTCAAAGGAAGCAGAGAGAAATAACTAATAAAGAAAACAGGAGAAATCAATGAAATTAAAAACCAAAAAAATAATAGAGAAAATCAATGAAACAAAAATCTGGTTGTTTGATCAGTAAAATTAACAAAACTCTAGCAAGACTGATGCAGAAAGGAAGACACAAATTACCAAAATCAGGGATGAAACAGAAAGTATCACTACAGACCCTGCACAACTCAGTGAGAAAATAATACACACTACAAAATTCTACACACATTAATTTGAAAATGTAGGTGATGTGAACCTCAAAAACCACAAACTACAAGAACTCACCCAATATGAAATAGGAAATTTGGATAGTCCTATAACTATTGAGGAAATTGAGTTTGTAATTTAAAACTCCCCCCCCAAAAAAGACATTTCCAGTCCCCTATAGTTTCATTGAAAATCATTTCAAATATTTAAAGTGGAATTAACACCAATTTTACACAATTTCTTCAAGAAAATAGCAGGGGAATGAACTCTTTTAATTCATTTTATGAGGTCAGAGTTACTGTGATATCAAAATCAGACAATGATAGCACCCTCTGCAAAAAAAAAAAACCTAAATAAATAAATAATAAACCCATATTCTTCATGCATATAGAGGCAAAAATCCTTTAAAATATTATCAAACAGAATTTGCCAGTATATTTAAAAAAAAAAAATACACCCTGACCAAGCAGAATTTAATCCAGATTTCCAAGGATAGTTCAATATTTAAAAAATTGATCAATATAATCACCATACTAATAGGCTAATGAAGAAAACCACACGATCGTATAAATTAACGCAGACAAAAGCATTTGACAAGATTCAATACTCATTTCTGATAAAAACTAATAATAATAAGAGGAATAGAAGAGAGCATCCTCAAGTTTATAAAAAGGATCTACGAAACACCTGCAGCTAACATTTCACCTACTGAGAAATAATGAATGCTGGTCAGGGCCAGGGAGGGATGTCTGCTTTCACCACCTGTGTGCAACAAAGTGCTGGAGATTCTACCTAGAGCAAAAGGGTAAGAAAAGGAAATACAAGGCATGGAAATTGGAAAGGAAGAAATGAAAGAAATAAAACTGTCCCGATTTGCAGATGTCATAATTGTCTATATAAAAAATCCCAAGAAATATACAAATTTAAAAAAACTAGAAATTAATAAGTGATCTCAGTAACATGACAGGACACAATATCAACATGCAAAATCAATTGTATTTCTCTGCACTAGCTGTAACACATGGAAACAAACTAAAAATATGACACCATTTAGAATTGCTCAGAAATGGAATACGTGTGTATAAGTGGAACAGAATGTGTACAGGATTTATATGTTGAAAACTACAAAATTCTGATGAAGGAAATGAAAGAAGATCTAAATAAGTTGAGAGACGTGCAGGGTTTTTTATTGGCGAATTCAGCATAGTAAAGATGTTACCCCTCCCCCAATCGATATACAGGTTAATGCAATTCTATCAAAATCCTAGCAAGATGTTTTGTAGATATGGACAAGATTATTCTAAAATTTATATGGAAAGGCAAAAGAACCAGAATAGATCAAACAATTTTGATAAAGAAGAACAAAGTGTGAGGAATCACTCTTCCTGATTTTAAGATGCTGATTTATATAGCTACAGTAATGAAGATGGTGTTGTCTTGGCAGAGAGACAGACTCATAGATCAATCAGTGGAACAGAATAGAGAGCCCGGCAATAGATCCACTCCAGTACAGCCAACTAATTTCTGAGAAAGATGTAAAAGCAGTTCAATAGAAAGAAGGTAGTATTTTCAACAAACGCTGCTACAGTAATTGTACAACCACAGGCAAAAGTAAACCTTGACCTAAGTCTCACGCTTTATACTCTATAAAATTAACTCAATATAGATCATTGATTTAAATACAAAATGTGAAACTATAAAAATTTTAGCAGAAAATCTTCAGAATCTAGGGTTTGTTGTGGAGCTCTTAAAGTAGACACCAAAACACAATCCATAACAGAAAAAAAAGTGATAAATTGAACTTAATAAAAATTAAAAACCTAGCTCTGCAAAAGAGTCTGCCCATGTATTAAAAGACAAGCTATAAACCACAAAAAAAAAAAATTTGCTGTCACATATCTGACAAAGACTAGTATTTAGAATATGTAAAGAACTCTTAAAACTCAACAGCAGAAAATAAGCAAAAGATATAAAGAGATAGGAAATCATGGAAGAGGATATCTGAAGGGCAAATAAACACATACAAAGATGTTTGCTATCTCTGGCCACTCGAGGAAATGCAAATCAAGACCACAATAAGATATCACCTCACACCTATCAGAATGACTAAAAAAAAAAAAAAATAGCAATAATACCAAATGTCGGCAAGGATGCGGAGAAACTGATATCTCATGCTGCAGTTGGGAATGTAACATAGTACTGCTGCTCTGAAAAATAGCTTTGTAATTTCTTTTAAAACTAAAAATATAATATAACCCAAAAATCACACTTCTGGGTATTTATCCAAGAGAAATGAAAACGTAGGTCCACACAAAAGCCTATATATGAATGTCAGCTTTATTTGTAATAGCCCCAAAGTGGAAACAACCAAAATAGCCTTCAACAGGTAAACAGTAAAATAACCTGTGGTCCATCCAGGTCCTGTAATATTGCTCAGTAGTGAAAAAGTGGGATACTAGTACACATGACAGCTTGACAAGGTCTCAGGGACACTGTGCTGAGCGAAAAGGGGCAACCCCAAATGTCACATTCTGCATTATACCATTTCAAAGTAAGAAAATTTTAGAAAGCCAACACTGCACACCTTTAGAAGAAAACAGTAGATTACTGGTACTTGCAATGTGTAGATGAATCCCAGAAGACTATATCGTGCAAAAGAAGCCAGGCGTAAACAGCGCCTGCTGTATGCTTTCCTTTCTGAGAAGTTCCAGAACAATCGCAACTAACGGGCAGTGATGTAAATCAAATAGCAGTCACTTGGTTTGGGAGAGATGAACTGGGAAGCAGCAATAACGAGACACAAGAAATGAAAATGTTCTATAGCTCTTCACATAGCACTACAGGAGTACATAGGTAAAAGCAATCAATAAGCTGTACGCTTAAGTGTGTGTGTGTCTCTGTGTGTGTGTGTTACATGAAAAATAAAAAGAAAGGAAAAAAACCTTCTTGTCTTGTGAATTTCTAAACTGCCAGGGCTGGGCTCTCCCTGAGGGGCGGCTCCTTCTTCCTGGCACCTGGGGCCTTTACCTATGTGCATTTTCCTCTACCCTTGGTCCTGACCCCAGGCCACGGACAGGGCAGAAGGATGACTTCCTTCTCTACTCCCTTCTAGAATGTCCCCTTGCTCCTAAACGATATTTCTGCACTAACCATTTTTATTGCTATTTCCACATCAGAAGCTTGGGCATGTTTGCCTAGAGCAGATAACAAATGTGGTCCCAGCTCAGCCACATCTGGGAACTTGTTAGAAATGCAGATTCCAGGCCTACACCCCAGACCTCTGAATCAGCATGGCTTGGAGTGGAGGGGCCAGCACTCTGTCTTTTACAAGCCCCCCCCGCTGCCCGGCCACTGTGGGGGCCCCGGGAAGTCGGAAGGCCACCATCACTGCTGCAGGAAGCCGGCTCTGAGATGGATTGGCAGGGGGAGGTGCTCTGCTGAGGCCTAGGAGCTGGGGCCCGTAGCGGCTCTGGGTATTCCAGCCGTGACCCTTCCAGTCACAAGGGTCATCCCACTTCCAGTGATCTGCCTGAACTTCATCTGTAGGAAGGGGTTAGCAGGAAATTCGGCTGCTACACTTTGTCAGGGCACACGTTTGGATCTAGACATGGGCAGACCTTCTTTGATGGCCTGGCTGTTCTCTCACTTCCTTTGGCTGAGCGACTCTGTGCTTGAGCTGGTCGCTTCTCCGTTGTATTTTACTGAAGACTGCTGGGAGAAGCCAACGGACTCTGCGGCCGAGGTGGCCCGAGTCTGTCCTTGACCACCTGGTGGCGGAGGCTGACAGCTTCTCATGCAGTCAGCGAGGCTTCTGCAGGTCTCCCCACCCCTCTTCAGGTCCACAACTGCAGCCCCATTCTGAGAACGGTTTCTGTCTTAGTTAAGAATTTTTTGGAAAGCTCTGAATGAAACTTGAACAAGCTTGGGAGCAAAAGTGTTGAGGCCAGAGACTATTTAGAGAGTGGGGTTTCTCAAGAAACTCAGGAGGAGGTGCTTCACAGCGCCCTGGGAATGGATCGTAACCAGCAAGAAAAGGCAGCAGCCAGAACCAGGGAGTGTTCTTTTTCCAACCTTTAGCTGTCCTTCTCTTGGCACATGCATTTGACTCTTTTCTCTCCACAGCCCGTATCTTTCTCTGCTTCTCAGGGTCCATGAAGGGCTAAAAAGGACCACTCAGCCCAGGGTTAGGCTTCATAGCTGCAAGAGCACTGCCTGGCTGCTGTGGTCTCTCTGCCCCTTTCTCTGCCCCAGCACAGTCAGACTGTATTTTTGGTCAGGTGTCCACTCCCCACCTCCTGTTGTCCAACCAGCCGTGGCCGGGATTGGGCTCAGAAAGCAAAATCTCTGGGGGCCAATCTTTGAGGATCCTGACGCAACGCTCAGGGACGAGGGGCGGGGCAGACAGCCCACTCTCTCCCGCAGTGTTCCGCACAGATGTGTGCAAACGTGCATGGAGAATCTTACGGCTCGCAAGCGCAGTGTTTCATCCTCATTAGAAATGATAGAATCAATTTTCTTCACTGGATCTCTGTGATGCCTAATTCATTTTGAAAGGGAAAAGAAAATTATTTAATTTTCAGGGGTTTCAGTGTGAAGGGTAAATTAAATAATGACATGGAGCACAGCATTTGCAGTAATTCTTTTGCCTTCACCCCTCTCCCAGAAACCACTTTTCTTTTCTAGTCATTAGAGATTATTTCAAATTATTTTGAGGGGAAAAATGCTGCTCTAACAACTATAAACGGCTTATATTGTTGCTCTCAACCTTTTAAAAGATGTTATATTTTGCAAAAATTAAATTGCATCAGACTCAGAATCTCTGGAAACCGAGCAGGCAGACTCCTCCAATTAAGCCTCCTTCCCGCATCTGCTGCAATATTTTGCCAATAAGTCATTCCAATCCAAATATAGTTCTGATTCTCGCAGCACTTTCTGTAGCAATTAAGTGTGTATTTTTTAACATCCCCATGTTGCATTTGGCATTCACTTCCCGCCGGCCTCCGTTCCGAAACCACCTGCAGTCTAATTCTGGCCTCCCCTGCACTCTCTGCAGGCTCTGACACGGTTGCCTGCCTGCCCTCGCCTCGCTTTGCAAATCTACAGTGAACAAAGAAAATCAGTGGCTTCTGTTCGTTGCCACCTGGGAGATGAAGCAACAGACCCTCAGTGCCCCCTCTCAGCCAAGGAGGAGGGGAAACTACCCCTGCCCTCACTCCACAGCCCCACCTAATATTCCCCTGCCTACTCCAGAACTCCACCTGGAAAATGACAACGTGGTTAAGTACACCTGCCAGGGCTGTTCGGTATCCTACAATAGCCATCCCAGTTCATCCTCACAGCATTTCAGGAGGAATTACCACTTCCAGGCCCTCGTGCAAACTGGGCAGCGCCTGAAGCTGCCTCTGAGATGGGGATGCGTGTGCAGAAGCTTGCTGGGGATGTCATCTGGAGAGAAGGAAGGCAAGCAAGAGGGAGCAAGGGACCAGTGCAGGCCCCCAAAGGTCTTTGCCCCCCACAAGGAGCTAGAACCCACATGGAGGTGGCGGTGTCTCACTTGGGGTGAGGCAGCATGTCCTCACACCCCCACATCAGGCAGTCACTGGACACAGCACAGCATGGGGGCCACCACCACCACTGAAAAGAGGTGGGCAGATAGGCTGGGGGGCTGAGGTCCCACAGTAGGTGAGAGGAGAAGTGGTTTGACCCCATGCTCCAATCCTATACACGCCCAGTATCCCCTCCACTCCCACCTGCCCCCTCCTGCTACCCCCTTCCTGAGTCAACAGACCACATTCCCCATGCTACAGATGCACCTACACTTCCCTTTCTCCCTCTCCCATCATAATTCCTTACAAAACCCTAGTGGGGTACACTTCCCAGATGTCTCAGCCTCCCATGGCCCTCACCTCCTGCTCTGCTGTCCTGGCCTCCCTTGCCTGCTCTGCAACACTCCCTGGACTAAGCAAACCACCAGCACTGCTTTGCATCCCTCCCTGCCTGCCTGCTGCCCCATAGCAGCTACGCCGAACTGCAGCTCAAAGCACGGATTAAGCACGGATCAGTCTTCTTCCCAGAAAAATCCGGGGCCTCCCGCTGCCTAGACCCATGAGCAAAACCCAGCTCCCTAGTCTGCTGTCCAACTTCATCTGCCACTGTTCCTGAGCCCTGCGCGCTGGCCATATGCACCACCCACTGTTCTCCGACACATCCACTCCACGGCCCTGCCTTCGAAGCCCCTGCCTCACAAGGAGTGCTTAGTACCAACCTGCCACCTCCTCTCTAGCAGAAAGGCCACAAAAACCAGCATAAGAGGCCCGTTGCAGAGGCAGCCTGGGCCTTGGAAGATATTGCAGCACATACCAGGGTAGCTAGAATAGGAAAAAGAGGACCGATGAGGTAACAAAGAGTAGAAAAGGTATTCGGAAGTGAGAAGGGAGAAACACACTAAAAATTCATAGGCTAATGAAACAACTTGCCTTTCACTACCTTACTATCCTCATTTTACAATAGTTAAACGTGTTGGGAAACCTAAGATCAAATGTGTAGAAAGAAGTGAAGCATTGACTAACATTCCTCACCTGTTGTAGGGCTCAAACAGTGTTGCTGCCAAATTCACGTCCACCCAGTACCTCAGCACATGACCTGGAAATAGGGTCTCTGTAGACGTCATCAGCTAAGCATCTCGAGACGAAATCATCCTGGATTTAGGATGGGCCTAAAACCCAACTACTGGCATCCAACTACTGGCACAGGCACACAGGGAGGAGGAGACCATGTGACCGAGGAGGCAGGGCTTGGAGTGACGCTGCCATGGCCAAGCTGGAAGAGGCAAGGAAGGGTCCTCGCCAAGGGCCTCCAGAAGAAGCCCGTGCCTTGGTTTTGAACTTTGGCCTCAGAATTGTCACAAAACGAACTACTCGTGTCCAAGTTGCATGACCATTGACTCAACATCAGTTAATCCCAAGCCTGGATTTGACAAAACATCTCTCGAGACACAAGGCAGCCCCCACACCAAACGTCTCACCTTTAAAGGAGGCGTGGCAGGCACACGGGGGACGGATGAGCAGCAGGTGCTTTGGGAGAACTTGCCGCATCATCCAGGCTCCTCAGGGTCAGAGGCTTGGCCAGTGCAAGCCGTGGAGACTGCAGCAGGTGTCGGCCACACTCTGCTTGTGCATCACGTGTGGGATGCATACTTGTGTTCCCTCTCCCCCAGAATCCGTAGTGGAAGCCCCGACTGCTGGTCTGATAGTGTCTTTGGAAGGTGACTAGGTTTAGATGAGGTCATGAGGGCAAAATGTTCATGGGATTAACGGTCTTCTAAGAACAGACACCAGAGCTCACTCTCTCCACCGGGGAGGGCACAGCTTGAAGGTGGCTGTCTGAATGCCAGGAGGAGAGCCTTCGTGAGGAATGGAATTTACCAACACCTTGATCTGCAACTTCCGGCCTCCAGAACTGTGAGAAATATCTGTTGTTTAAGCCTCCCAGTCTGAGGTATTTTGTTTTGGCAGCACAGTGGACTGAAACAGGACAGTTATCCTGGAGGTCCAACCACGCCGTGCCCTGGGCCAGCCTCTCACGTCTGTCTCCATGGCTCTGCTGTAGTCGGCAGTGGGGTGAGGACAGGCTGCCAGTTGCACCTGGTCTGGAGCAGGTTCCGTACCAGCTGCTGGCATTTGCCTTGCACCATGGATTTCCTAAAGGTTTTTTTTGTTTTTTATTTTGTGATTATTGCTGAAATATGCCTGACTTCATCTGCTAAAGAAACAATTAACAGAGAAAAAAATTGAGATGATGATGAGTATTACGTGTTATCTTTTGGAGTATTAAGAATATGTGGATTATGTTGGTGGCACTATGCTTATGAATGGACTTTTCAATTACATTCTCTGCAGATTTTTCATATAAATTGTTCTTGGGGTTTTGTAATGTCTCTAAAGAAAAATATACAGTTTTTGGTGATTATTCTGTATGTCCTCTTAGCAACAAATGGTCTTTTATCAGATTTAAATACAAAGTTTGCTCTAATAATTTTTTAAAAAATCATTACTACAAATATAACCACTGCTCCCCTCTTCCCATTCATATCCCATTTCTCCTTCTCCTCCCCCTCCCCCTAAGGTAAAAAAAAATCACTTTCTTTTTTAAAGAGGAAGAATATTGGAATTGTCTTCCATTTATTTGTATTCCATTTAAAATAAATAATACACAAATAAAATCAAAGTCAATTTCCATTTTTAATTTTTAAAAATCTTCTTAAACTAGTAACAGAAGACAGACATTGCTTAATATAATAACAAATAATTCATTTCAAATGATGATCTAACATTTTATTTTACAGTGACACATTGGAGGCATTTTTATTAAAATCTGAGACAAGTATATGCTGTAGAATGGAATCCTTTATTACTATGTACTGCATCTCTTTATCACTAATAATTTTCCTTGCTTTGAAATTTGTTTTATACAAAATTAATACAGCTAATCCAATTTTCTTTCAAAATAAATAAATAAATAAATAATAATAATAATAAAATCTGAGACAAGATAAGAATATGTGCTACCACTAATAAATTTTAAGTTTCCCCTGGGCATTTTAATCTATGCAATATAAAAAGAGGGGAAAAAAGTTCAAACACTATAAAGAAGAAATAAAAAATTTTGCAAATGATATAACTACTAACTTGTTATAGAAAATGCTTGCTTTCAATTTATTTTGCTCTTCTTTTTCTATTTTCCTAATGTAAAAGATTAGATATTGATTTGAGACTTTTCTTATTTTTTAATATAAGCATTTAATAGTATAAATTTCCCTCCAAGCACTGGTTTAGCTACATCCTGTAAATTGTAATACATTGTCATTTTTGTTCAGTTTAAAATTTTTCCTGTTTCCCTTGAGACTATCACTTTGATTAAATTATGATTTAGAAATATATTGTTTAATTTCCAAGTGTTCAGAATCTTTCTTCTTTTCTGTTTTTCATATCTAGTTTAATTCCATTATATACAGAAAGCATTCTTTGTATGACGTCATTTCTCTTAAATTTGTTAAAGTTTAATTTTGACCCAGGATATAATGTATTGTGGTGAATAGACACCACTGGACAAAGTAGTATATGCTTCTTTATTGCAGTAGAAAGCTTTGTATAACTATTAGATGCAGTTAATTGATTGTGTTGTTCAATTCTTCTATATTCTTGCTGATTTTCTATCTGTTTTATAAGTTACTAGGAGAGGAAAGTTGAAATCTCCGGTTGTAATCGTGAATTGTCTATTTCTCATTTTTCCTCCATATATGTTTAACTTCTGTAATTTTTAAGTACATGCACACTTAGGAATGCTATGTTTTCTTGGTAAATTTACCCTTTTTACGTAATGCCACTCTTTGTCCCCAGTAATATTCTTTGCCCCAAAGTCTACTTTGTTTGAAAATAATATAGTCCTTCCATTTTCCTGAGTTTCCAGAGTTTTTGTAATATGTCCTTGTCCAGACTTCCACTTTTGACCTAACTATATCATGATATTCGAAGTAAGTTTCTTCCCAAAAACAGAGAGTTAGGTCACTTTTTTACCCATTCTGACATTCTCTGTCAATTTAGTTGGTGTGCTTGGGCCACTTATATTTAATTTAATTATTGCTGGATTTGGATTTAGATCTACTGTTTTATTTCTTATTTCATGTCTATTTCCTCTGCTTTTTATTACTCTGTTTCACCTTCCCTTTTTATGTGGATTATTTGAACAATTTTAATAATCCGTTTTAATTTGTCTGTTGTGGTTTACATCATAACTCTTCATATAATTTTTATAGTGATTATTCTCAGGATTACAATATGCGTACTTAACTTTTCCCAGTCCACTTAGAATTCGTCTTTTACTACTTCAAGTGGAATATAAAATCTTTGTCATAGAGACCCCTTTATCCTCTCCCTCTATATTTTTTTCTTATAAATGACATCTATACACATTGACAATCCTACCAAGCAATGTTATAATTTTTGCTATCCCTTGTCAACACATTTTAATGGATTCAAGAGAAGAATAAGCTATTGTATTTATCCAGATATTGACCATTTTTGTAGCTCTTCCTTCACTGCTGATGTTCCATTTTCCTCCAGTAACTTTTTCCTTCTGCCTGAACAACTTTCTTTATCAATTATGTTAGAATGGATCTCCTGGCATTGAGTTCTCTTAGTTTCCCTTTATCTCAGAATGTCTTTATTTCACTTTATTTCACTTTTCACTTTATTTCACTCTATGGATATTCTCGCCGTAGATGTGGAATTATGGATTGACAGTTCTTTTCTTTCAAAACTGTTTTTTCTCTTCTTTCTGCTCTCCAGAGTCTTGATGAGAATTTACATCACTTGAATCATTGCTGCCCTATAGGTACTGCAGTATTTTTTAAGGACGTTTTCAATAGTTTTTTTGTCTTTGGTGTTTTTACGGTATGTCTTTGTTAATTCTCTGTGGATTTGTCTTGCTTGCAATTAGCTGAGCTTAAGTCTGTAGGCAGGTTCATGTCTTTTGCCAAATTTGGAATGTTTCCAGCTATTACATCGTTGCATACATTTTCTGTACCATTCTCTTACTTCTCCATTTCTGGGAACCCAAGACACACATATTACACCTTTTAGCATTGTCTCACAGGCCGCTGAGGTTCTGGTACTGTTGTGTTACCTTTTTCCTCTGTAGCATTAGAAACTGACACTCCTCTCTTACCTCCACTCTGCTATCTAGTGTATTTTTAAATTTTGGTCATTGTATCTTTCAGATTTACAGTTCCCATTCAGTTCTCCTTCATGTTCTCCTTCATGTATTTTATAACTTTTTTGAGACTTTCTATCCTTCCATTTGATTCAAGATTGTTTGCTGTTACTTCTTGAAGCATTTTTATAATAATGGCTTAAAGTCTTTGATAATGCCATCCTCTGTGTCATTTAGGCATTGGTTTCTGTTAATTGTCTTTTCCTACATAAGTTGATATTTTTCTAGTTTTTAGTGTGCAGAGCAATTTTTGTATCCTGAACATGTGGAATGAAGTTAGGCTCAGGCCACAATTTCCAACCTGCCTTCTGTGGGTGGCAGTCTCAGTGTCAGATCTATTTTCAAAACCTCTGTATTGCTATTCAGATTCATCCCAACTGTGTGCTACCCACTGGCCAGGCTAGGTCTTGGGCAGTGGTTTAATCCCGAATTTCATGTCTCAAAATATTCAGTGTATTATTTAGAGGCAGGTCCCTGTATGCACAGCATGGCGGTAAACCCAAGAGCTCACAAAGTTTACAAACATCTTTATGGATCCCTCCTTTTTGTGATCTCCCTAGTACTTTCTGATTCCCTGTTGATATCATTTTGGGACCAGGTGCTTTTGTTACTCTGCTCTGCCATGCACTTCTTGTGACATCCTGGGCCAAATGGTGGAAGGCCAAAGAAAAAAAGAGACAACAGGAGTTTGCCCCCCATTCTTGGAACACCAGCTCCTCTGATTTTTTTTTTTTTTTGAGACAGAGTCTCACTTTGTTGCCCTGGCTAGAGTGCCGTGGCGTCAGCCTAGCTCACAGCAACCTCAAACTCTTGGGCTCAAGAGATCCTTCTGCCTCAGCCTCCCAAGTAGCTGGGACTACAGGCATGCGCCACCATGCCCGGCTAATTTTTCTATATATTTTTAGTTGTCCAATTAATTTCTTTCTATTTATAGTAGAGACGAGGTCTCACTCTTGCTCAGGCCGGTTTTGAACTCCTGACCTTGAGTGATCCGCCGGCCTCGGCCTCCCAGAGTGCTAGGATTACAGGCGTGAGCCACCGCGCCCGGCCAGCTCCTCTGATTTTGGAGGGAGCTTCCTTTCCTTAGAGTTGTAAGCACCTGGGGACCCTGCTGCTGTTGCTGTTGTCCTTCCTACTGCTTCTGCCACTAGGAGATTGCCTGGGGCTGAAGCATGAGAGAATGGAGAAAAGAAACAAGGTAGAAATATTTCACCCACTCTTTCTGAGTGTTCAGTCTCCTTTTCCATTCTTTGAGCCAGAGCTAGAATGCTTCTCCTGGGGCTCTCCCTGCCCATGTCAGCCCACTTCTGGTCTGTGAGCTGCCTTGGGTTCAGGCTGAGGATCCAAGGAAGAAAAAATACAGGAAACTACTTCTGGTTTAGTGGTACTTCAAATTCTCATCTGCTTCCCAATCCATCTGCTATTACTAGCTTTACAGAGTTCTCCTCTCTCTACTCCATGCACTCTGTCCAGGCATCACATCTGCATTCAGTGAGAGAGACAACCAAGGTGTGCTCCCTCCATTTACCCTCAACTGGAACTCCACCCAGTTTTAGGTTTTATTTTTATGTTTAAAGCTTTATCCTTTAGAAGTTTGTTTTGGTGTTGCAAGTAAGACTTTATAATATGGCTAGCTTGTTGTCCCAACACAATACAGTCCGTATTTTCCCACATGCTGTTCCTTGGATTTATTTCATATGTAAGTTTAGTGAATTCAAAGAAAATTACAATGAGTTTTTATTTAAGTTGTTGGCAAGGTAATATGAAAGTTTCTTTGGAAAAATAAGTAATTGAGATGACCAAAGCTATTTTTCAGAAAGAGGAGTAATTGTATGTGGAGTATGCTGCCTTTCATAATATATAAAAATATCATTTAATCAATGAATAGATAAGCTGTTGGTGAAACCATAGACAGATCAATGAAGCAAAAGAGAAAAGAGAAGATACCCACCTTCCTAAACACAAAAGGAAAGGTAGTATGTGGCGGGGCACTGGGAAGATTTTATTTATATGTTGGCAAATAAGTTCTGAAATGACAAGGAACATGACATAAGAAGCCAAACATACCGGTATACTATTAGTATTAAAGTTACAAGGGTATGGATACACATGATTAATAATTGCAGGTCATAGAATCAGGCCACGAAAGAAAGAAATTGGAGCTGGGCCAGATCCCATGGAAACCACACCTACTTTGATTGTTCTCTGTTAAAGCCACCAGTTTGTTCTCCAAGCCCCAAATCTCTGATAAAAAAGACATCTGCACTCGATTGTTTATAGCAACACAATTCACAATTGCAAAGATGTGGAAACAACCCAAGTGCCCATCAATACATGAGTGGATTAATAAAATGTGGTATATGTATACTATGGAGTTCTAACTCAGCCACAAAAACCAATGGCAATATAGCACCTCTTGTATTATCCTGGATAGAGCTGGAACCCATTCTACTAAGTGAAGTATCCCAAGAATGGAAAAACAAGCACCACATGTACTCACCAGCAAATTGGTTTTAACTAATCAACACTTAAGTGCACATATAGCAATAACGTTGAATGGGTGTCGGGCAGATGGGAGAGGGGAGGAGGGGATGGATATATTCACACCTAATGGGTGTGGTGCGCACCATCTGGGGGATGGACACGCTTGAAGCTCAGACTTGGGTGGGGCAAGGGCAATATACATAACCTAAACATTTTTACCCCCATAATATGCTGAAATAAAACAGAAAAAATATCTCTGCTAGAGGCTGAGGGTAGATGAATGTGTCATTGCTCGAACAAGAGGAAATTCAAAATAAGATTGATAACCAGGGACAGGAAACTAATTTCTCCTGTCAAGGTGTCAAAAAGGGGGGGTGGAGCACGTTTAATAATAACGTGCGAAAGATAAGCACAGAAAATTAACAAGCCCATGAATCGCTAATGAAAAATCAAAACACAAAAGTGCTCACTAGTATCAGTTCTTTTATGGTGACTCCTTCTAGATTTGACTCTAGTGAAAATTACCTCCAAGAAAGTGCTGACTGCATTCCGGGGATTTAATCACATTAAAATGTAATCCTATATATTCTTCCTTAGTGATTAGAAAACAAAGGAAGAAACCGGAGAACAAAGAAAACCTTTCAACATTGAGTGTAGTGGGCAAGTCATTCAGTGTTCATGGAATTCAGGTCATTTTGCGAGTGTAAGGAACACTTAAATTTAAATTTAAGTGTTAACCCTAAAACACTTGAGAATAAATGAGATAACAAAATTCAGCTGAAAACATATAGAACTCTAATATATACTCGGTATTATATTATTAATATCTCTAAGTCATGTGAGCCAATATGAACCACCTCTCTAGGTCCCCCTAGAGCAGAGGGAAGACTCTGTTGCTGTTGACTAACAGCTCCCCACATCCCTGTGACCATACTGAATGCAGGGTCAGCCCCACAGCCTGCTGGCTGGACGATCACCCAGCTTGGCTTGAATCCCTGCCCTGGGAGAACACCATCTCACCAGGGGCCTGTTCCATCACAGAACAGCTCTGCTTTTTGGAAAGCATTCCTACAGTTTTGACAAAAGTCTGCCTTCCTGTGGCTTCTGCCCTTGTGGTCCTAGTTGCACCCCCAGATGCAGCTAGAACATCTGCTCTGTGTCTGCCTCCAGATCGCGTGCTATCTGAGGACATTTTACAGGCAGTATTCCTGGTACCTTGGACCCATCCTCACACGGCAGGGTTGACCAAACGCTCAGGATCTCAGGGCCTTTCAGATGTCTCTCTTAAAGGAAGAGGAGCAACCCTGGCAGCAGCAGAACAGTGACAACACCTAACACCTACTGGCATGGTGAGGGCAGACCCTGTTCTGCATAGAGCACATGTGTTGCTACATGCAGGCCACTTAATGGTCTACGAGAGAGGAAGAGAAAAAACTGGGAGAAGGAAGGAAATATATTAGTGCCTTTAACTTATTTACACTCCACCTCTTTCTCAAGTTTTGGTAAAATACAAAGTATATCTGATCTTTGCCCCTGGTTCCTGGCACAGAGCTCTGAATTTCCTGAGTGGTAGGAATGTCTTGTCTTTGTGGTAATGAGATGACTCTGGGTGGCCTCTAGGTAGCTTCAAGATGGGCCTAGTGGCTAGAAAGACCAACCTCCTTAGGAGAGGGTTAGAACTTTCACCCCCAATCCACCCTCAGGGAGGGGAAGGAGCTGGAAATCCAGCTCAATCACATGGCCAGTGATTTAATCAAGCTTGCCTATGCCAGGAAGCATCAATAAAACTGAACACCAGGATCAAGGTGCTTCCCTGTTGGTGAACACGCCCATGTGCCAGGAGGGTGAGGCGCCCCAACTCTGTGGAAACAGAAGCTCCTGCTCTTGGAACCCTCCTGGGCCCCACCCAACAACCTCTCCATCTGGCTGTTCATCCGTATCCTTTATAATAAAACGGTGCATAAACAACAGTGCTTTCCTGCACTCTGTGCGTCATTGTAGCAAATTATCAAACTGGAGAGGGGTCATAGGAACCCCTGAATTTGCAGTCGGCCAGGCAGAAGTAGAGACCCCACTTGTGGCTGGCGTCTGAAGTGGGGGCAGCCTTGTTGGGGACTTTGCTCTCTAGCCAGTGAGGTCTGGCTAACTCCAGGCGTTCAGTGTCAGATTTGAATTGAACTGTAGGATACCAGCTGGTGTGGGAGAATCGGTGTTGGAACACACAAGCAGCACATGCGTTTGAGCAAAAAGGCGTAGCAGTTGCTCAGGGGAGACAGTGTCTGCCTTAACAGCTGTTGAAGAGAACCAGAGCTGGGTGGTAGCTGAAGCGGCAAAAACAGATTCTATTCGGAAACTATTGCAATAGGGAAAAAGAGACCTCACCAGAGAACTGGGCTCAACTCCTAACACAGCGAGGACAAGTGGGGATTTATAGCCAAAGAACAGTTTGGAAGGATCAGTGAGTGGAAAATTCCTAAGAGGAGACACCAGGGTAGGGGTTCTGGCTAAGCTGACCTAGCAGGACTCTTGCAGAAGACGGGCCAGGGTGACCAGACAGCACATGGGGGTGCAGGGGGCGTAGGAACCTCATCGGATCCGAAGAGTGGGAAGGTTGTCTGTAAACTGGCTGATTAGGATTCTTGCTAAAACTGTCCTCAGCAGGACAGAAGGCCAGGGTCGAGGCCTGGTAGAGAAGAGGGCTCTGAGGGCCCGGGCTAACGTGTGGTCAAGGAGAGTCTTGACCACAGCAAGGGCTTCTTGGGTGGACTTGGTATTGGGAGCACCAAATGATGTAGGACAGAGAATTACAAACATCTTTGTCCGTGTGTGTCTGTCATGAGATAAATTTCTTGCACTCAATAATCTATTCTACACGTTTGTAAAAACAGGTAAAATTTGTGGGCTGCAGTGAGTGAGCATCTCTTGAGGTCCCCCAAGGGCAGAGATTCCACCATAGGGTTAATTTAAGGGAAGGAGAAGGCATGAGACAGAACTCTGGTTCTGCCACTGTGGTCCACCACGGGTCCCCGATTCCGCAGCCCAGGCTCCTCGCCCCTGTTTTCTCTGGGCTGGGGACCCACAGAGCTAGAAGAAGCTGCCCCCAAATAGAGGGGCTGGTAGCACTGATTAGAATAAACACTTCCATGAGCATCTTGATTAGATGAGCCCCCAGCTGGCTTTTGCCACAGTCATTCACCTTAGGAAACAAAACACTCACTAAAAATAGTTCTCTCCTAGGACTCAAGAGGCAAAGAGCTTTTCAAGGCAGGTTTTCTGGGGATTTAGTAATCACTGCTGCACTCAACCCAATTGATGAAAATTCCCTGAGTGTCTCCAGGCCAGCACCCTGTGAGGCCCCTGGAGGGTGGAGGTCTGGTCCGACTTTGGTGGACACCTGCCCTTCAGGACAGCCCCAGTTTATGGGGAGAAGAGGTGAGGCAGGGCCTTGCTGGACCAGGCGGCTTTTGGCCCTTTCCCATCCAGGCCGGTGGCCAGGGCTGAGAGCACCCTTCTCCCTGCAGCCCCTGTGTCATTAGAATAAAGGGACTCAGCCTGGAGTCAAAGGAGGGTTAGTGGCCAAGTGTGGACCTACCCCTGAGGGGGGGCCAGGCCATCTGTGGCAGGATGTGTGCTCTCCCCCTCCAAGGCAGGGGCTTCCGTAACTCACCTCTTTCAGATGTTTGACATATATATTTTCTCCATTTTGCTTACGGAGAGCACAGTGTCCTCCCAAAACAAGCCCCGCAGCACATGGGGGTTCTCCCTTCATTCTCACCAGAGCCTCTTCCTATGAGGACTCATCAGACTGTCCGTCCTCAGCTCTGACAGGGCACTTTTCAGGGCCTGGAGGCAGCGACCGAGAGGCTAACGACTTTCGTGGAGGGCTGGCCACATCTTTGCAGTTGTTCTCAACTTGGCCGGCGTCACTTCCTCATTTACAAAAGGCAGGTGTTGGGCAGGCGGTTCCCCAAGACCCTCCCAGGCTCTGAGAGTCTATGACTCTTGATGCCATGAGTGTTAGGATGGGAAGGCTTGGTAGGTGCTCACGGTGCAGGTGCAGAAAGATTTTTCACACAGAGGTTAAGATACACAAGTAAAATTTATTTTATCATTTAGAAAGACAGAGAGAATGAGAGAGACAGAGAGAGACAGACAGACAGACAGACAGACAGAGAAAGAAAACAGGGTGGGGGAGCGAGCAGGGAGATGGCGTGGCATCCCAAAGAAAGAGAAGGGAGATGCCCGCAGCAAGGCCAAGTGGCTCACTGATTTTAAGGGGGACAAAGAGAAGAAAAAAATAGTGACAGCTGTCAGTTGATAACAAAAGTGACAGCAGGAAGATAACAAAAACTGCAAGGATGTCAAAGTCCAAGACTTGGTTTCCTGCCTTTCCTTGGAGAAGGGATTATCACAAGAGATGTGACTCTGTCCTCGAGATGTGGTTGAGGCTGTAGCTCGTTCTCCTGCTGTTTACTCAGGAACTCTGTAAAAGCAGATTCTCAAAAAATAATTTTGAGAGAGAGAGATTTACGTCTCTTTTTTGTCCATTCAGCTTTCTTCAGAAGTTGTACAAAGCAGAACCCCTGCAGGGCACCTGTGTGAACTAAAATAAAATCTTACAGCTCACCCCCCACCACTGACTGAATGAACCCCTTCTTGGCCAAGGGTATATCCTAAAACTAAACTGCCTGCCAGGAGGAGGAAGGTCAAACGTGCCTCATCATGGCCCTCTCCCTTCTTGGAGACATCTTTGTAACCCATTAACAGGCCTTAGGCTATGCAAGGCAAACCTGCAGGTCCTCAATTTACACAATAAATATGTCTGGTGGCTTGTCTCTGATTAACAGCTCCTTATCTTAAAAACATTCCAAACCTTTAGACAAAGTGGGGGCTTCAAGATGTCCCACCTTTTGGGCCAAACCAATGTATGCCTTCCACGTGTTGATTTATGACTTTACCTGTAACCCCTGTCTGTATAAAACCAAACTGTAACCCAGCCACAGGGAGTCCACTTGCTCAAGGCTTCCTGGGTGTGGCTCTGGCTCATGGTCCTCAAATTTAGCTCAGAATAAATCTCTTTAAAATTATTTTACAGAGTTTGGCTTCTTTTCTGTTGACTCCTGTTCCTGAGAGAACTCATAGGATTGATCTTTAACCGTTACTGGGGAAATTGTAGGGTTAGGCATTTTCCTGCTGTTTTTGCAAGACTGCCCCTCTCGATGAGCTCATGTTCCTTCTTCTGGGATGAGGAATTGCATTTTAGGAGGAAAGAAATCCGAGAAACCAGGGGTCCCATGACCTTCCACTGTTAGAGGAGGGCGTGCTGATAAGTCAAGGGCCCCCTCCCATGAAGTCCTCTCCTGTCCTCCCAGGAGGGACACTCTCAGAAAAAGGCGCTGTGGGCGGTCTGTGTTGTTCCTGAAGCACCTGTCCAGGTCACCCGTGACCCAGGCTGCCCATCTGGCTTCGCTGAGGGAGGACACAGAGCAGTTGTCCAGGGACAGCGTCCAGACCTGGTGTGAGGCCAAGGCTGCCAGCTGGAGGCTTGTGGACCAAACCTGTGGAAGTGGTATCTAAAGGTTTTTTAAGCCAATATTTAAAATGTGTGACTTTTCACATGAAAAACCACATTCTGGTTGCTTCTGAAAAATCCCCATGAATCCTTCTTGCAGGGATGCTCATTGACAAGTGAGGCTCACCTGCCAGGCACAGCGGCCCCCTGGCAGCTCCTCTCCTTGTGTTCCCAGCCTGGGCCTTGAATATGCAACCCTTGGGGAAAGGGAGCTAAATAGTTAACTTCTTGGGCTCTGGGCATATTTCCAACGCTGTCATTAGGAGGGAACTATTTCATTTAACAGTGCGTAGGCTTCAATGATCCAATTAAACTCTGGATCTGGAGTGTGAGGCCTCCCACTGCTTCCTAGGCTGGGGGGCTACAGCAACTGGGTGTGCCCCCCCCGAGAGCTGTGCCCCGGCCTGCTCCCCAACCCTGCCCCTGCCATGGCCAGAGCCACGTCAGCCTTGAGCTTGGACCACCAGATGCCAACGTTTCTGGAGATTTATCCCTGGGAATTCACTAAAGTGTTATCTATACCAGCAAATGCTGGAGTCAGCCCCAGAGTGGCCACATTGGGGTGGGGTGGGGACAATAACTGCGTATGTCATTTATTCATCTAAATATCTCTTCGTTCTTTTTTGATACCAGCTACAGATAAACAATGTCTTCACAGAGCTCAGTTTCCAGGGGAGGACATAAGTTGATACTTGCTGCAAGGTACAGGGCCTAGCTGCTGTTCCCCCTCCCCAGGGGTGATAGAGGGCCTGGCGGATTGGCCCTGGGAGTGGACACACGTCAGTAGGAAATGCACACATGCTCGGATTTCTAATAGTCCTTCTTTCTAATTGGAGTGACCGCGTGTCTAGAACCCTGACAACATCACGCACTGGCGAGGCTGTGGAGCTGCAAGACTCTCGTTCCATGCAGGCGGGAATGCAAATGGTGCAGCCACTTTGGAGGACAGTTTGGTGGTTTCTTATAACACTAACCATACTCTTCTCATATGATCCAACATTTATGTTCTTTGGTTTTTAAACCAAAAAGTTGAAAACTTATGTCCACACAAAAGCTTATACACCAATGTTTAGGAAGCTTTATTAATAGTTGGGAGACTTAGAAACAACCAAGATGTCCTTCAGTAAATAAACTGTCGGCACTAAAAAGAAATGAGCCATCAAGCCATGAAACAACACGAGGAAACTTAAATGCATGTTCCTAGTGAAAGAAACCTGGCTCTGCACTGCAATCGACAGTACACTGGGCTTCTGCTAAGCGAAAGACGCCTACCTGAAAAGGCTACACACATGAGATCCCAGCTACATGGCATTCTGGAAAAGGCAAAGTTGTGAAAGAGTGGAAAGATCAGTGGTCACCAGGGGCTGGGGAAGGGAAGGATGAATAGGTGAAGCCCAAGGGATTTCTAGGGCAGTGAAACTACTCTGTACGATCCTACGATAGTGGATACATGTCAGACATTCATCAAAACCAAAAGGATGCACAACATAAAGAATGATAATGATAATGATAAACATGATAATGACATGTCAATACGGGTTCATCGATTCTAACCAATGTACCATGCTGGTGAGGGGTGCGGGGCCAGGGTGTATGTGGGAAATCTCTGTGCCGTCCTCTCAATTTTGCTGTGAACCTAAAATTGCTCTAAAAAAATAAAAAATTAAGTCTTAAAAATACTAAGAGGTAGGCTCAATCCTACCAGAAATACTTGCTTTAAAATTTCGTACAACTTAAAAGAAATCTAACAGCTGGATTAAAGATGGCGGATTAGAAAAGCTGCCAGCCAGAGTGTCTCCGCAAAAAAGACAGATTTTAGAAGAAAGTGGAAGAAATAAGCAAGCAGACAAGCATACATCGGATGAGGGTCAGAAGGAGGGATACCTGAGACCATGAGAGACTCCACGGGAGGAGGTTGCGGAGGAGAACTGAAAGGAGAAAGCCCACGAGAACCTTGGAGACCGGCGACAAGGGTAGGTGGAGCGGCTAACTTTCCCCTCCCTTGCATCTCGGACTGCTAGTGGGCTCCTGGGCGGTTGGAGAGACCTGCTAACACCAGCCCAGAGACGGCTGCTGCCGGTGAGCGGTGAGCCTCTTGTGGCCACGGCTCCAGGATCCCAGCTCCCCCGGGACACCTCCCAGCCCACAGACTCAAGCCGATCGGCAGACACCATATTGCCTCCTCCCCTCCCCCTTCCCTACCCGCGGCTGCCGAGAGAGACAATTTAGCCACCACCCGGAGGCATCTCAAGGGAACAGGACCTTCCCATTTGGGGCCCTACAGCAGACTGAGGGGCACTCAGACTGTGAGCTCCCTATCCGCCAGCCCTCCCAGGCGCTGCTGGCCCAGTGACCCCAGGAAAACAGGGCAGATCCCGAGGCTGAGAGACATCAACCCAGCTTGGGCACCCTGTGGGTGACTTAGGACCAACATGCCACTTCCTGGTGGGGTCATGGTTTGAATTCCGGGATCCAGGGATCAGACCTACAGACCAGACTCGATGCACCCAGGTCTTGCATTGCCCTGGGGCACAGAAGGGACATTAGTGAACGTGCCTACTTGGTGTGTGTGCCTTCGGGGGCGGATCAGCGTGCTTGAGGGGCAACTCTCTTTGCAGGGGAGGGCCGTGTCCCCAGCCCAGGCTGCTATCCTGGGAAGGGAGCCTCCCAGCCTGCACCACAGCCAGGGGAGACCCGCTGGTGTGGGGTCCTGCCCACTGGCAGAGGCCCAGGAGAAGCTGCGGAGCCAGGGAGGGTGGAAAGGACTGAGACTTGCTCCAGACTGCAGGTCTCAGACAGCCCCACCCCCACACACAGACTTTCTGGCTGAGTGGGGCCATTTCAGCCCCTCCCTGACAGCTTTGCCCAGAAGCAAAGAAAAGCCTTTTGACCCCTGCTAACAGCAA